>CYKH01000463.1:0-21833 GCA_001460835.1 Bodo saltans | reverse complement strand
CAACTGACTTCTTGAGGTTGATGCGTAAGCCAACTTTTGCGAGTTCTGTGATCATCACTGGAACTGCAACTGAAAGCTCCTGTGCGTCACCAGTGAGAGAGATGTCGTCCATGATGGCATGCACGTCGACGTTGGGGGAGATCTGGGAGGTTGACATCCGCGGGCATGGTGCATGACATCCCCGGGCATGGTGCATGACAACCCCGGGCATGGTGCGTGACATCCGCGGGCATGGTTCGTGACATCCCCGGGCATGGTGCGTGACATCCGCGGGTGCAAACTTCATGTGGTGTTTTTCTTTCTTCATTGTGAGGTGGAAGGGTGATGACTGCAGGAGGGGGATAGGGATTGAACCTGCGAAGTGTGACGGTGATGTTTGTTTTTTGTTTTTATTTTTATTTGGTCCTGTTTGGATGCGTTAAGCAATGAATGTGTGATGCCACGGATGCGGATAAAAGTGTTGCGAAGGCGAAGCTTTGATAATGATATTTTTGTTTTTGTTGTGATGATGGGGTTAATCTTGTAGTGATTTTTGGTGATCACGTGAAGACTGAACATGATCGACAAGTTTCGTGATGCGTTTTTCCTGCTGCGATGCGAAGTACGTCTCGCGATTGGCGTTGAATTTTTGGTCACCCTTCATGTGATTTTTGACGAAAACGACGTTAATGCAGGCTGTCATTTGCTCGCGAAGCGGTACGCAAGTGTTGAGCAACTGTAGTACTCTGTTAGCGTCGCGACACTGGAAGTAGTCGCGGATAACGTTTTTGCAGCCAGGGTACTCGGAAAGTCTCGGATGGCATGATATCCCGCGAATGAAAAAGTCGTCGTAAGTGTCGCTTTGTTTGATGTATGGATAGTAGTCGGCACGGAGCTGCCAATACTCAGTTGTGCGGAATATGGGAACCGATTCCCGCCAAGTTCGATGCTGTCGAATGTACTCTTCAACTTTGGCTTCATGGACCGAGTCGATCTTTCCCTTAACAACGTTCCCATGCTTATCGCGTTGCGATTCCTTGTTTGTCTCCTTGCGAAACTCTTCCATCGCCTCAGGCGTCATGAAATCCTTTTTTGCAGCCATTATTCCACTAATCTCAAGAGCGAGAACAACAACACAATTTGTCAAACACTATTTTGATGGTGGCAAAGGCATTGCTACTGAGATGATCTAAAGTGGGTTAAACGGCAGAACAGTTACTCAACGGCACTCCAACGGGGAGCACAACACTTAAGGATTGCGGTGGTTGTTGAAGGTAATGGAAGATATGTGCACCAAGTGCAGTTATCTCTTCATCATCAATTGTTTCAAGAATACCTTTAACGAATTGATTGTCATTACCAACACCAAAGATTGATTGCAGTGCATCTGTGAAAGACCTCACATCGACGACGCTCATGACGGGATGCCGTGATGCCACAGTATTCCAAAGGATCCCCAAAAAACATTTCCCAACATCCCTCGCGGCATCTCTATCAAACCGACGGCAAGCAAATAGAACTCGGCAGACAAGATGCAAACAGGAAGCAAGATGCTGGAGCATATCTACAGGTGGATCGACAACCCCCATGAAGACTTCTAAAAGTGAAGCGCACTGAAGAACGAGTGTACAGGAGAACCCCTTATTCGACACTTGCCGAGATAATGTCTGAAGAAGTGGCGGCATCAATCCGCAAAATCGGTTGTTCAACTGAGGGACGATACTGGTGACAAGTGCGAGATGCCCGACAGACGATGCTAGTGGAGCAACTGATATTGACGTCGTCAGGAAGATATTGACACATCGAAGGGCATCGTCGTTGATATTCTGAAGCAAAGGAACACATCCAGTGGCTACAGCTGAAGCGAAGTCAACCGAGCGCGGGTTATTTCCAGAACACAAGTCTTCCATTGTAAATGGAACGCGAGCGATGAACATTTCCCTCAAAAAACGACTGTTGACCTTACCAAGGCAGTTTTGTTTCAGCAAGAAGATTCCAATGGTTGAAACGACTCTTGCTAAGGCACAGGCTCTCTCAACGGAACGCGGTTCACGAAAGAGAGCATACCGTTGCTCCATATGCTCCTTCCACCTCACTAAGATAGAAGCACTATTTCTCTCAAGGAAACTCGACATAGCTGTGCAAAGTGTGGAGCCTTGTGAACTATCATCCGCCAGTAGTTCGTCGAGCAGAAGTGCAAGTGTTGCGAAGTCTGGTTGCGCTGAGGCTGATGAAATCTCAAACACTCTGTCAATGATTTGAATTGAATCAATTGCTACGTTTCCTCGTCGTAGTGACTGAGGCCAATGAGTTAGAACCGCGCGAATTACCTCCAGCCCAGACCTGCGAACATCAAACACAGCATGTGTGAGTGCTATGTGAGTGTACTGAAGAATGTTAACCAGCGTCTGGCTGTCGGCATCAGCGAACTTCAAAATGTTCTCCACCAACGAAACTGCACGCTGGCGAACAGTCTTGTCAGTATCAGCAACGTTGCTCAATGCGATGATGAGTGCCTGAAGTCTATGAACTGGACTCAGCCGTTTACCTTCTTCAGCCACTTGAGCAACCATCGATCCGATCGCACCAGAGCGAACATTTGCTCGGTAATGATTGCTTGCTGAGACGTTCTCTGCAAAGTTTCTGTGAGGGATGACTCCATCGTTTTTTTCTTCTTCCTCATTGTCAACCACGATTGCATTATTGATTCTTAATGTCCTGGCATGAACCTCCGCTCGAGTTGATGTTGCAGGTGCGAGTTTTTTCCGGCCAACTTTCTGTTTCTTGGTCTTGAATGCATCGTCGCCCTTCGGTGCCTTTTTTGAATGCCGTACCATTAATTGATTCTGAGTAATGCCAACATAAACAACAGTAATTTTTCCGCAAAACGTCTTTCACCAGTGAATCAACAGGTAAACTAAAATGAATTTCTACAACTTGTTTACAAGTTTCCACTGATACTCTAGCTGTGTTCCTAAAACAGCTTCTGATATTGCGGACGAGTACTTACGGCACAACCTAATACCCTCCTTGACATTCATGAATCCTGACAACACATCCATGGCGGTTGAGCGGCGGTCAGCAATGCTCAAAAATTTCATTATCAAGCGAATTGCGTCAGCATCGCCATGTACTGCAAAGAGAACTGAAAATCTATTAGCACACGGCCCACAGGCGAGTGAGGACAACGTCATCAATAGAAATGGTGAGAGTGAAGGATCATTTGTTTTCCCTAGCCCCACAAGAACAGGAATGTAATCCGCCGGTGAAGCGCAGAATGCGACGTGAAATTGGCTGTTCTCCCAACAACAAGTTGATGTGAACACTGAAGCCAGAAATCGCAACGCGACAACACAAAGTTCGGTCTGATCCTCAACGAGACTAAACACCATCTTCAACACAGCGGCTGAGTGATGCTCGATGAACGGAAGGAGCACAGTCGATGCACTCACGTCGTCCTTCAGAAGTATTGATGTTGCTGCCAACATCCATTGATACTTTGTAGCATCATTTTTCAGCGAGGAGAATTCGCTCCGAAGTTTGTCGGAAACCAATCGACACTCTTTTTCCATAAATTGCTTGAAAATTAACAACACATTAAATTGCGGAGCGTAGTTTCAGCATAATACCATGAGGTGTAAATGTATTGAGACTGACCAGTATGATCACGATCTTACGATTTCGTTTTTCGCAGATGGTTTCGCCTCCAAAGCAGAACCAACCCACTGATAGCGCACATGACGGCAGTAATCACGATGGGAGTTGCTGTAATTTGTGGCGGTCCGACATCCACGGTCTTCCGTGAGATAGCTTCCTGCTTCAACGCTTGAGTGATCTCGCGGAACAGTGACTGTTTAGGGAAGCTAGAGGTAGTCGCAGCTGATTGCATGTTCTCAACTTTAAGGGTTTGAAGCAGCCCATTGTCACATCCAACGGCAATAGTCAAAGTGGCGTGTTCAAGATACAAACCTGGACTTGAGCGGATGTTGCAATTTGGCAGATCGATAAGGAAAAGCTGTTTACCTGTGGTCCCATCAAGACCAATCAATCGCCCACGCATACCGCCAATAACAACAACATTTCCAAGGACACTTGGTCCGACGATGCTGCCGATGGGCTGGCGCAACGAGTACTGCCATCGAATGTTACCTGAAATGCCAAGACACACAACGTCTCCACTTTCAGTTGCAACAACGGGATATGTCACTGCACTGCTTGGCGAAGGAACTGCAACGGCTGCAGAACTGACTTTTCCACCAACCCGAGCGGTCCACAATTCTTTTCCATTCAAAGCGCTGACTGCACGTACAACTCGGTCATTGCCGCCAAAGACAATCGCTGAAATTCCATCGAACAAGCACAGGCACGGCGAACCAAATATCCAAGCATGCAGTTTTTGCTTGTAGTGTGTTGCGTGTGGGACAACGTCATACTTCCATCGGCTCGTTTCGACGAAGGCTCCAGAGGCGAAAACACTTGACACTACCGAAGCATCGGCGGTCACGGCGACGAGAATTTGTAGGGTGTCGCGTGAACTGTTTTGGATGACCAATGGAGACGACCAAACACCGCTGCTTTGCCGCAGGGACGCAAGTTCACTTCCGTCTTTATTTGAAAGAACTACCAGATCGTCATTTCGCATTGGTACAATGGTGAAGTCACCGACACACATTGGGGTGAATGTCCAGGTGTATGATTTGCGCTGCTGCTTCCAGAGCACGTTTCCAGAGTTAAGATCTCTCATTGTGATAGCTCCTGATAGCGTCGCATCGACAACACTGTTTGATTGAGGGCAAAGAGCCAACCCTGCACGAATGGAGTTCTCTGATGAGGAAGACCAAATCTTAGAACCAGTTTTTGCGTCTACAATGAAAACGTTCCTATCGTAACTTGCAAACATCAGCTTGCTTCGATAAAATATGGGTGTACCCCAGATTGCTCCCCCAGTTTTGACAGAAAACGAGAGCTGGACTGGAACTTCTGCGACGGCAAATATGAAAGGCGACGCAATAATGGCAAAAAACCAAAGAGCGTTTGCCATCTTTACCTAAGTTAGCGTAAATTGAGACAAAGCAAGTGGAGCTACTACCAACAATGAGATGCATGTCACTCTCCACCACCAATGTGAAGAACATACATGTTTCAGTCCTCCGATGTATCACATCACATTGTTTTACGAGCTATTTTTTTTCACAAGAAAGTAGAGATGTAGTCCGCGATTCCATAAAGGATGGTCGAGTTGTCGTAGTGAGATGCGCTTGCTTTGGATGACAGCGCTGGGAACGGAAGAGCCATCTCAAAAAATGGCAGCACAATTGCGCCACAAGCGGCCAGCTCAACTCGAGTGAGTTCTATTAGCATCCCAATCCGCGATGATGTCATGCGCCGCTTTGATGCCGTGATCGACAGTGAATCAATCGGGGCTGGCCACCCGACAAAAATGACTTCTGTGCCTCTTTCGCGAATAAGCTTCACGGATTTCACTGTGAGTGCCAAACGCTCTTCTGCTTCTCGAAAAGATTCGCACAACCAAACGTTCCATCCACCGAATCCAACAACAAGGACTGAGGGAATCTGAGCTCTTTTACCGTATTTCCAGGCTCGTAGCCACGAGAACCCTTCGGGGGTGTAACATGATGATGGGAGATCGATAATGGACGTTGGTTTCCTCTTTTTTTTTGTATGAGGGGCATCTAAGGATGACTGACCTCGTCGACACATTAGTTTTTTCGTGATCAGGAACCTTCTGAGTGCTCTTTCGAAGTGGCGCACGTTGCGTTCCATGATGAGATCAAATCGAGTGATAATTTCTCCTTGAGGGTCCCAGAGAAACTCGAGGGTTGAACTAATTTCAGACGGCGACGTGATTGAGGGTACTGCAGCGAACTTCCGGTATTCACCTCGATTGTTTTCGACTGGAGGCTCATTGTACACAATGGAGAAGTACGCGTTGACCAGGGTCCTCATTTGGGAGTCACCAAGAAAAAGAACTTTGTGTGGTCTTTCTGCTAGGCGCTTTCGCAATTCTCCCACCATGGTCTGAGAAGAAAAGTATTGCATTCGGCAAGTTCTAGGGGCCCACATGAATGATTCCCCTAAAACCGAAAAATTACGTGTTTCTCGGGACGCAGGAAGTCCTGCTAGGGCAGAAGCCGCAGGGATGTACCTTCCATCCAGGAGATCCTGTGGAGCGGTTGTTGCGGTGCACATTGGGAGCGCTTTCGGAAATGGAGCACTGTTGATCACACAATCAAAACGATGATCTACCAATCGCCGACCTTCTTTTTCACGAACACGGTTGTCATACTCGGAAATTCGTTGAACACGATGCGCATTGCGCCCCTTTCCAGGAGACGGAGGAAGTGGACAATAACTTCCACGGCGATCAACGTCTGTAAACGCCCCAAATGCTCGATGCAGATGCTCCACTTCAACTTGATACGATCCTGGTGTGGTGATCTTCACAATTCCCATGTACGAAATGACATCAGGCTCTGGACCAGTGGACGCAAATACAGTCGTTCCAACCTCAACAGAACTAGTTGATCGAGCAATGACACGGAAAGCATCAGGCCCCACCTCATTGGCAATCAATTGCTCCCACTCTTCATTCTCATTCACCATCTCACGATATTTATCGTGCGCATTGCTGCGCGGTCGCGAAAGCGCGACTACTACTAAGCATTGGTCTTCAGCGGTTTTAAAAACCTCTGTCTTGACTTTCCAATCAAACACGGTGTCATTGGTCGCTTTGCCGGACACCTGAACATAGGAACTCTTTGAGGGGTCGGCTCGGGCATTATCCAACGCTTCCGTTACATCACTCACTAGCTGCGATCGGGATCGAAATAGCAGGGAACGTTCGGGGCCCACTATTGCTGAAGCGAGAGGAGATGAAAGCGGAAGTGCTGTAAAATATTGTGCATCATCTGCTGCGTCTAGATTTAGCTCCACAACTTGGGAATTGAGGCTCTTCAATGGTCTACTACTTGGCACAGTGCTGATTGGGTCGTCTGGAGCTTCTGTGTAATGTTCATCAAGGGGTGTGACGTTCGACCCAGAAGCCTCGGAAGGGGCTTCGGTTTTCAAAATGAAATCAATATCTGCTCCCAGCGGTGTGGGTGTGGAGCTTAAGAGGATCCAACTGCAAAGTGCTAATACACCAACTACCCCAGCCGCCCGTTGAATAGTGGACACCATTCGGTGGAGGGAAAACACTTTCTAATCAAAGCAAAGTGAATAAAAAATGCTCCGGAAGATTGTAAACAAAGATTGTAAACAAAACACAAAAGAGTCGAAAAGAGTTGAGAGGAGCGCTGCTTAAATGTTTTGCGATTGTAATGAAAGTGCGGCAAATACGACTGCCAGTCCCATAGAAAAAATCGACACTGCTGTGTAACACATCTGCACAGCTGTTGTTCCCGATGAGCCATAAACATCTAAAAGCATTCCTAGCACCAAGGGACCATTTACAGAACCAAGAAGCCTGATAGACGTATTGGAAAGTGCATTGGCAAAGGGCACATGCTCTTGTTTCAAGATTTGAGGGAAAATCATGACTGAGGGAACCATCGAGCCAAATACCAGCATCATGTCTACGATGAGCAGCAATGTGAATATGACGACTTGAGAGATTTGAAACATCACAGACAATAGCAAACTTCCCCCACAACATGCCAACAAAACTTGTGACAACTGGCGCGCAGTGAGCGAATATTTTTGAGCTACGTGCCCTGAGATCAGAACTCCAGCTGCTGTAGCGGGAACTGTGGTTGCCATAAGGATGGAGGTGGTCGATTGGGACTCTCCCAACGTTCCGGAGATGTATTTTGGAATGAATGCGATCAGCGCTGCAAGACCAAATCCGATGCAACTTTGAGATAAAATGGTGAACACAACGACTCGATTTGTTGCAATCGCTTGAACAGATTTAAGAGCGTGTGCCATGTCGGAATTAGCCATCAGCTCGACCACATCCTCACCGTGAGTTCCTCCTGGCACTTTCACATCGACCTCGTCAAGATGACCATATCCAGTGCAGTTACCGTTGTCATCCGTCGTCCCTTTTTCGATCGCGTTGGGCGGGATTGCATCTCCACCCCCCTCTTGCTGTGACATGTCAACGACGTTTGCAACTGTACACTCCACTCGATTTGGTTCCGTAGTAAACCACAGCAGTGCCGCAACAGGGACGACACCAGCAGCATTCAATAAGAACAGGAGCCTCCACTGATCTGGCCCAACAATTCCGGCAAGTATGTAGCCCACCACAACTCCAACTGATGCAGATGCGTACGACCATGATAAGAACGCGGATGCTTGATGCGGTGAGACTGCGATGAGGGTCATGATGTGCGGCGCCAGGACTGTGACAGTTGAGGCTCCCACACCCATCAGAAGTTGTGCTAGAGCCAAGCCACTATAGCCAGTTGACACGGCAAAAAGGAGCGCACCAAAGCACGATGTTGCACCCCCCAATGCAAGCGTATGAAGACATCCTAGTCTGCGGCTTGCGGAGGCACAAGGAAGCGATGCAAAGACCTGAATAATGTCATACAACGAAACAAGTGCTGCCATCTTTGCATTGCTGGTGTCTAGATACGACTGAACGCTCTGCAACACTACTGGGAACAGTGCACTCTGCAGGCACGAAATGAGTGCATATTGAGCACAAACTAGAATCAATATGCCATTCATGATCTTAAAGACAAAAACAACTAAATCAATCACAATCGACAAATTTTCGAGCATCTATTCAAGGGAATTGTTGATAAAGAAGCAAAAATACTCGATATTCAGAATTGCCTCTTCGCAACGACACCACCATCTTCCACGATGTATTCAGATATCAATATGGTGCATCGGCGATGGTGCTCGCAGCACGTACCACATCGGGGTCGCTATCATTTGATAGGCGGAAATGTACAACCTCCATCATACTGTCGGCAATGGAGCAGCGACACGTCCGCAGAATGAGAACAGCTCTCGCTGCAGCGACTCGTACATTTGAAACTCTGTCTGAGACAAGAGCGGGGATACGGTGTAGTGCGTGATGCTCAACTCGATCTCGAAGTGCTTCGGCAGCGACAGGATGAATGCCAGCAGCGATAGGTAAAAGCGCTGCGATACAGTGGGCCAAAACAACACGCATCCAAAAAAGAGACTGAAGCCTTTCTTCAGCAAACGAGGGGCTGTCCATCAAATAACAAAGAGCTTCTGCTGACCACATTGGGCCATACTGACGTGCAACAATACCCAATGAACTCAATGCAGCACTCCTTACTGATGCCACTGAATCGACAATGAGTGTCACGAGAAGGCTTCGAAGTGATACAAACTGTTTTTCAGTGAGGCTTGTTGACAAATGCGAAGCTTGATGAGCTACAGCCGCCCGAAGCCGCCACCTCGAGGAGCAGGCCGCTTGTTGGACTGTGCAGATGAGCTGATTGAACACAGTGTCATTCGAAGCAGCCACATCTGCTAGTCGAGCAAACGATGACACGGTACTTGTTTGCACCGTTTCACTTGGATCATGGACAAGAGCAAGGAGCTTTTCTAAGAGGTCCGCACGAGTTGCTGGCAGTTCACATCTCAAAATGACAGAAAACAAGGACTGCGCGATGGCACTGCGTACAATGGGAACAACAGACGCAATCCATCGCTTCGCATGCGGGGCGAGTTTCGTTTCAACAACGGTTATTGGCACTGAAAATGCAAATACGTGGAGTTGCTTGAGGACGGCTGCAACAATTTCAACCTCTTCATCATTTGCAAGTTGCAACAGATCACCTACCAAATCCTCAGGTTTCCTAACAAGCTGGGCGAATGCAGCTAGTTGAATTGCTGCTGTGTACCTCACGCGCCAGCTTCGATGACAACAAAGTTGATGATAAATGTGGACAAGATATTTTGTTGCGTCAACAGGGCCTACAGCATTGGCGACGAGAACTACTTGTGATACCAATTCTACTTGAATCGTATCGTGACCTTCCTCCATGAGAAATGCATTGAATAATGGATATACGAACGAAGTCCTTTGGTGTGGGGGGATCACCGCCAACCACGCAGATAAATTTCGACAAGCAGCTCTTCGAACTTGTACAAAGGAATCTCTACAGCAGAGCATATATTGCTGACGAGATGCTTCTACAGCGTCCGAGGAGGAGCAATTATGTTGTGCGATATCAACAAGGAGCGCCGCACCAACAGACCGTGGCGCAGCCCATGGTGAGCACACCAAGTCCGCAATCATTGGAAGCAGCACATCTTCGGCGCAATGCTCATCGACGATGACTAACAGTTGTCGAATCGCTTCCGTGGCTTCCAGCACCACTGCAAAATCCAAATTGCAACACAATTGGAGTACCAAAGGCCTCAGCACTTGAAACAAAGAGGATGCAGTTGCGCCTGTGGCTTGTACGAGCGCTGGCAGCTGTTGCGCTATTGGGAGAGCACAATCGTCGTAATCGCATATCGTTTCAAGGGTGCCAAATAATTTATGTTTCGATGTTGTGGTGCGCACTCGAGTGGCTAACTGGCCAACATTTTGGAGCATGCGATGTCGCTGCTCTCGATCATTGAGGTTGTAGGAGATATGCTCCTCCTGTGGAAGCCCATCGTCAAGCGTAAAATTGATCGTGAAATTGGCGGTACCAGGTGAAGAACCAAACGGTGCATCTGTTGGTGATGGAAGAAATGTTTTAAACACCAGCGCAGGTATTTTTTCGCGCTCCATTCGTAGCAGATAATAACTGAAATTTGAGTGATGACAACCAACATGCATAGAAAAAGGGATTAATCGAGAAGTAGGAATAGAGTGTGCTCAGGTCATTCAGAATTCTGTTTTTTTTCGCAATACGGTGCTCTACAGTGGGACGGGGGAGTGTGTTTGAATGTTGTTGTGTCGCTGAGCGTTGAAATTGTCAGAAATCTCGTCTAAAGATATTCCTAAAAATGCGCAGAACCTTTCTGGCACGACTTACGATTGAGCCAATTGCTTTTGGAGCTCAGCGATATCAGGAGTCATTGACGGAACCGGCGTGCACAAGAACTTGGCAAATTCTTCGATTGAGACACGTCCCTCAGCATCAACTTTCACTTCCGCGAGGAGTTGCTTCACGTCAGCTTCAGGCATTTTCTCACCAAGGGAAGTTAAGAGTGTGGTGAGCTCAGAGAGCTTGAGAAGCCCAGTGTCAGTGCCATCGAACGCTTGCAATGCTGTGCGAAGGTCATCCTCAGTGGGGCCAGAGTACGGCTTCTTCATGAACTCCACAAAGCGATCTTGGGTAATTGGATCACCAAGGTCTTTAATAAGATCATTGAATTCAGCCTCTGTGTATTTGCGGCCCAACGAGCGAACAATGTGCTTGAAGTCTCCTTTGGAAACCGATCCAGTCTTCTTCTCGTCAAAGAGATTCCAGGTATCAATCCACTCTTTGTTCGTCGACATCTTTCTTTGCTAAACTTCATTGTAGAACGATGAAAGAACAGATATGAGGCGGGTAGAAGAAAACAATAAAATTGCTCCTTTTCTTCGCGCAGACACGTTAAGCCATTTGAGAAAATTGTACAATTGTAATATTTAACACCGGGAGTAAGCCTTTCACTGTGTGATCTTACGACCTCCACTGGGTCCCCACCGGGACGGCAGTTACTTCAATTGCGAGTTGCAATACCGCCTCTAGACAATGATCGTTGTGGATAGAGTGCTATGAGAGCTGGATGGTGTTCAGCTCCATTAGGGCCTGGTGTTGCAGCGGTTCTGAGTGGAGTTTTGTATTGCATTGGAGATGTCAGCAGCGCAGGCGTTCCTTGTCGCGATTTACTGCTAGGAGTTTTGCAGAGGGGAGAGCTGTTAAACTTCGTTGGTACATTGGGGCGTCGACATAGTGACACCATGGTTTGGGCAACTGGCTGTTTTTGAAGTTCAGCTTTCACAGAGCGTAAAAGTCGCTGAACATCATCAGAACTCAATTGCTGTTCGAGAGGAAGATTGTTTTCGGTAGGGGAAATTGGAGGTGGACTAAGTGGCCCTCGTCGACCTTGAGACGTATTTGACTCTAGGTAGAACTTCTTTAATCTCATACTATGAGAACGAGCCGGGCGTTCAGCCAGGATTACCTCTGCTTCAGCGCCTTCAACAAAAGCCGTGCCAGCTCGCGACGCGTGCAAAACTATTGAATTGCGATTCAATGAAGGACTTGCTGCTGGCACCGGACGAGGTGATGTCGTCTGTCGAGGCGGGCTACCGGTGCGTTGTTGCTGTTGTTGCTTCATTTGCTTTATGTTGATGCTGGCGAGTGGGTACTGCACCATCGGGAGAGAAGCAACAGACATGGATGGAGACTCAACCAGCAGCTGTTTCTTCATGGCAAGGATTTCGTTGATCAATCCGTCTACTGAGGCAGCTAGGGGGCATGGGGCGTCAGGAACCCACCTCTTGGCTGCCACGAGCTTCCGCTGTGCAAGCATGGCACCTGTAAACACTTCATCTCGGATGGAGGCTAACGTAGAGAGCCTCAGCTGGCATGCTAAGTCGAGAGCAAATGGAGACACGGAGAATACATTGTCTTGAGAAAACGCAGTAGTTCGTTTGTTCGTGAGAGCGTCCTGGGTTAGCGTTGAGTTTGTTGTTGCTTTCGCATCAGGTAATGCTCGCGAAGGGTCGCCATCCGCTTCCACATCGCCTGCAACGACTTCCAGTTCAGCGTCCATGCCTTCGGTTGATTCAGGTGTACTTAATTGCTGTGATAACGTTGCACCCTGTGAAAGGCCGTTATGCCGCTTTCTTCGGATTCCCACTTCCTCCATTGTCCTGTGCATTGTATCAATGGCCTGAAAGACTCCGTGAATTGAGTGTCTACGGTTTTGACCTGATGCACCAAGAACGCGCTGGAGCATACAAACTTCTTGTAACTCAATGCACCCCTCCACAAGTGCAACTTCAAGATCGGCAAGCTCAGTTGAAATACTCCCGAAAGACCTTCGCACCAATATTTTGATATCATCGAGATCGTCACGCAGCTTATCTTTTATGGTCGCAAGCTTGCGTGCTCGCTGGGAAATCGTAAGTTTGGGTGGCATATTGCGCTACCGTAGTCTTCAATAGCAAGGCAAACAAACAAACAAACAGAGATACTTCCCATTTATCACAGAAAAGCACCAGACCTCAACGGCAGGAAATATTTCGAAACGTGTGTCCCCAGAGAAAAGACTCACTCACCGAAGATGTGATCAAGAGCCGAAGGTGAAATGGTCAAAGATTTCACTGGCACCGCAACCTGAGGGGCAAAGAATTGATCAAGCTGCCCTGCTGCAGGTGCGCTCACCGCTGCGTCATTTTTTGTATCTATGTCCCATGAAAAGAGATCATCCAATGCGTTAGCAGTGTTTTCCACTCGCGCAGGTTGTGGAAGAACTGGACCTTTTGCATTTATTGAAGGCTGTACTTCTACAGGTGGTGATGGTTTGAAAGTGTCCCACTGTAACATAGAAAATAATGTTGCGTTCGTCGAGTTCGTTGCCGCTGGTGCGACGGACAACTTTTCTTGCGGGAATGGTTGAGTTGGCTCTGAGGTCTCGGAAGGGTGAGCAGTGAACACATTTTGTGCTTGCGGTGCCGTTGACTGTGCGCACCAATCACTCGAACGCGACGCAACCGGGAACTCGAAATCGCGCCCACTGGGTGTTGATTTAAGAAACTGAATCAATTCAAAAATAGTCCAGCGCTTCGATGGGTCACGCACTAAACAAGACGAGACAACGTGTTTCAGATCACTGCTGTAGCGAGAAAATGTTGGCCACTCAACAGTGCTGTTAAGAATCGACAGGTGAGTCTCCTCAAATGGAAATTTCAAGTGCATGACGAAGTAAAGAACAACACCCAACGCCCAAACGTCACATTGCTCATCAATGCGGTGCCGCTGCCACGGATCTGCCATTTCTGGAGCTCGGTAGCACAAAGTCGTGTGAAGTGCAATATCACGAGTAGCAACTGTGACGTCAGCGCTCGTTGTACACACATAAGCTGTTGTGGTTGCAGAACCAAAATCACACAACTTAAAGTTGCCATCCGAGCCTACTAAAATGTTCTCGATCTTGACATCCCGATGAGCAATAGGGGGGCTAAGCGCGTGCAAGTAACCGAGAGCTCCAGCTATGCAGCACAGAAGTTTCCAAATAGTGTCCTCAGAAATGGTTCGACGTTCACGGTGGTGCTTGCTGACAATGTGAAACAGAGTATCTGGGCAGTATTCCAACACGAGAGATACGCACAGCTTCCCTTGTGTGCGAGCGACTTCACCCTCCTCAACAGCAACTATGTATGGGCACTGAAGTGGTTTCATTAACTCGAGCTCAGCCAACGACTGAGCTTCGTGCTGCAGGTCAAAGTACATTCTCTTTACTGCGAAGCGTGGTGGGAGTGAATCGATTCGGCCTGTGTTGGAGCATAAGTACACAACACTCTTCGACCCATCAGAAACTTTCTGAATGACTTCGCAGTATTTTCCAAAAACAAAGATTGACTCCGCCGTTCCACCTTCAGCGCCAACTGGTTGAAGAGCAACAGCATGCTTTGCTTTGACTGGTGGCGCATGAGTACTCATCGCATAAGCGACAGCGTGTTGCTGTGTAACGAGCTTTTCGTTCAAAGAAAATAACAGTATTCCGAGAGTGAGCGAAGTGCTCGAAAGAACACAAAAAAAATTACAATTCGAGGAAAACTCGAGCAAAAAAAGCGAAGAGTGCACTTTCTAATCGCGAACATCAATAGAGTTTCACAGTGCGGAAGTCGTAGATGGGAGGCCTTGTGTTGTGCATATGAATCGATCGCCAAAGCGAACCGGAGATCCATCGTCGCAGTTCGTCACTCATGACAATTTGACGAATCAGAGGCACATCGCTAATTGCTGCAATGCGCAGCCCGCTGGTTGCGGTCGACGCAATTGTTTCGTACAAAGCGCTACGCACCTCGGAGGAACCGACTGTGATTGAATTGTCATTCAATTTGACCTTGGCTTCTTCACTGATGCGGATCAGTTCATCTAAGGGCATGCCTGCTTCGAATCCATCGATAAATCGAATCGCTTTGTTTGTTTTCCCGCGGGGTTTGCTATTTTCACGATCCCCACCAGATTTTTCAATCGGAGATGCTGGCTCAGTTGGTTCGTTCTCCGCCACTGCGGCGTCATCTAGTCCATCAATGCGTCGGCGAAGTCCAATACCTGCACTTCCAACTCCAAGACATGCGTACAGCGGGACACAAATTGAGAGGCGCCGCTCGATCACTGACACTACACCATCGACCCATAACTGACAAGCTTCTTGAGCTGCTGGTCCCTTCTTCAAAACATTCTTGTTCACGAGGAATTCCAATGCATGGTTGATCTCGAAGCAAGTACCCTCGGTGAGAGAGGAAATAGACGCAATAACGTTGCAGCACACTGTCGCTGCAGCCGGGAACATGGCAAGGAACCACCTTGGAGACGCAGGTGAAACCACAAAACACATCATCAGCAAGACGATGTCTCCGAACACGGGTTTCGGAGTGCTGACAGCTTTCACAAGATCTGGAAGTACAAACAGCGGTGGTTGCACTTCAACAGGAAGGTTCACGACCTTTTGAAGGAAATTTTGATCGCTGCTCAGGCGCAGAAGAACGTACATGGCAAGTTCTGCTTCTCGCGCCTTCAGGTCATCGCGGGCGGCTTCTTGAATGATGTACAGCAGCGGGATGATCATTTGTGTGGCATTAGCAACGTAAATTGATTTCAGCTTTTCGAAACTCAGTGCTTGGAACAATAGGATGACCGCTTCTGTCGTGCAGTGCACCACTTTTTGTGAGTCTTTGAGGTACGTCCTGCTCGAGTAGAGCGGATTCTCGATGATGCGATGAAGCCCAATGATAAAATTCTCACCAGCAAGCTTGGTTTGAGGCGTTTGATCCAAGACATCAAATACACGAAGGAAACAATTCACAGCTCTGTTGGGGTGCTCGAAGGAAATGGCAAGAATTGATAGCGACTGCTCAAGGAGCTTTTCAGCATTGTCTGCAGCTAGGTAGCTGGAGTATGGAATGGATCCTCGAGAGTAGTGAGTTGAAACACGGTTAATGAGCGTCTGACAGAGCGTTGGTGCGAGCGGACATCGTAGATCATCGACGAGAACTTCAAGGAATGGGTTTGTAAGCTTACTATCACCGGCGAACACGTTCCATGACAAACACTGCACAATGACACGAAGCACTTGGATACGACGGGGATCGACTTGGCGAAAGACAACGTTGCCGATGCTCGCCGTAGACCCATACCATAACAGTTCTCCAAACACCTTCACGGATTGGCTACCGCCTTTTTCACCGATGGCGCTTAGCTCGACAGACTGGGATGCAGCAAGCGTCGATGATGGAGTTTGAAGTGGGCCAACAGTGAATCTCGGGATAAAGCATAACTTGGTCAAGCAATTCACAAGAATTTCTCCTAGAGGGGTATCATACATCGCTTTGTAGGTTCCTGTTGCCCACTGTTGATGCACTGTAACAATGTGGCTTAAATCGGATCCTTCACAGGTTCGATTTTCCCAGAAAAAGTGATGCGCAAAGTTTTCAGCAAACGGTGATGGTTGCTTGACGCCTTCGCCCCGAAGCTCTTGCGTTCGTTTAGAAGTGATGGTGCTTTCTTTGAGCTTGGTGCCTTTCATGCTGAGGTCTTCGAAGCAATAGGGAAGTGCGTTGCCGAGCATTCGAAGGGCGTTCATAATGCTGCAGTAGTCCGATACTTCACTTCCGCGCTCGCAAAATCCAACGAGCTGCTGGATGCACTTGAACAGAACTAATGCTAGCCGATCCGGATGATACCGCCGAAATGTTCGAATGTCATCAAAGTTAAAAAAGCTACAGATTTCGTCGTCCGTCATCGGTGACAAAAACAGAATCTTCCATATTGGTGCGTCGTCATTTGGTGACAGGCCTTTGCAATCTAGCAGATGCAGCTTAGAGATTTCCTGGCTGAACTCCAGAAAGGACGTTTGTTGGCCCATGGATCTTTACTTTCTGAAGAAATTAATACGAGTACGATACGTTTTTTAGATGCAGAATCAAACTCAAGAATGGGACCCGAAACTACGTTTAGAGTGATTTCTTTCGTCTACAAGCGTCTGTAAAGTCTATGCAGCGATACCCATTCATTTTGTTCGAAAAATCTCACGACCAACAGAATCTGCAGAATATTCAGCGAAGGGGCAGCGACAAAAAGATCTTCTATTCCCATACAGGGTGGAGAGAATGGAGCCAACGTCCTTTCTTTGATAGCCAAAAAATCTACTGGCGGAATGTGATACGCGCTACATAATTCACGCTCTGCTGGTTTGATGTCACCACTTGCGGCGGCAGTGTCGATGGCAACGACTAACGAAGGGGGCTGAACCTGCGGGGATTCTACCATATCAAATGCGTTGACTCCCCACTGAACGTAACTAATGCTAAGAAGAAAACTAGCGAGGAATGAATTCAACCCGTCCAGTTCATCGAAGATGATGGTAACATCAGTGTACCACATTCCAAAGAGCGCTGATCGACGAGATTCCTTCAAGGACACTGTGAGCGCACGACGCACAACTCTTAAGCGATTCGACAGTGAAGCATCGGATGAAGCCATCGTCTCATCTAATTCAGCGGCAGCGTTAAGTAGTTTGTCTTGGACCGCTTTTGCTTCATGTCGAGCACACCAATCACGAAACGCACTAGCAGACATTCCTAGCGTCACAACCTTGACATCAGTAAGGGGAATACTTTCTTTGCCATGTACTCTATGAGGATCTTCGCTCGCTTTGATTTGAATCCCACGAGACCTGCTGCACCCACACACGACAGAAGGCGTCATCCGTTCATCCTCGCGAAGATTGGCATGCCAAAACCAATGAGCTTTCAGATCGCATTCTTCGCCACGACGCTTCAGTGATTGAAGTGATAGCGCTGATGAGGAGAGGGAAGGGTCAGAGGGTTTGGTCGATGAGGGATATTGAATTCGTTGGACAACTGAATAACAATTTTGAGTTTGAAGCGGGTCAGATTCTTTGTCTTCTATTGTCCAGGTGGCCTGGTTAGTTCTTGATCGTCCACTCTTGGTGGAAGGAGCAAGGGCGGGGTAGTGGAAAAGTGCATCTTCGGGTTCCTTTTCACCAATTGGGTTTTTGAGCAACGACAGTGATGCGTTTCGCTTCAGTCCAGCAGAAGGCACTGAAGCCACATTCGTCGATCCGTGCTCCCACGAATCATCAGTGGCGTTGAACATTGCATGTAATAAAATTTTCCCCTCTGCTGACAATGTTGGGAGGGTCCTGCCTAATGATGCAGCTCGCTGGTTGAGATCGCGTAGGTGGTCTTTTAGACGTGCATTGAGCTCTCGCGAAGAAGAAATGGCGTCCTGCTGTTTTGTGGTCTCATCGAAAGCGGATCCAAAGGTCCCTTCGATTGCGGACGTGGTGATCGCTACGACAGCTCGATGCAGTGCATCGTCGTACGCAATTCTTCCTTCATTTGTCGTTTCTTTTGAATCCATTGACTTTGCTGAGTCAGACGACGCAAAACGAATAAAATTAGTTCATCGCAGCAGAATATTTTTCTTTGAACTATTCACCGTTGCGAATTTTCATTTTTGTTGGAAACGGATCACACAGTCCCTCACAATTGAGGTGGAGGTGGAGGTGTGGAACTCGTCCGATACTGTGCATGTACACGTCTAGATGGCTTTGGTGTTGTATCGTCAAACATAGCAGCAGGGCTCTCGGACATTCTAAAATGAGAAGGTTGTTCACTGCGTGTGCTGCCGCGAGCATGCCACTGGGCTTCCATTTCATCAAGATCGACAACGTCGTCAGCAGTCCCAATCTCTAATCGTGTTCCGTGACGACTAAGCATGGTTATGTTGTGTTTATGATGTGCTATCAGACAACAGCCACGAGCAGAATTGGGACTGAGAAAAACTCATGTTGCAAAACCTTCGCCAACATTTAACAATCAGGAATTGTACACATAAATTTCCCCGACTACAACGAGGGGAGCAACGCACCAATGGCCTCATCAATTGGGATCACTTGGTTCTTTGGCTGACCCTCTTTGAGAACTTGAAGATAGAAGTTGACAGCACGGCTGCGATCTCGCTCCGCAATAGCAACCTGGGCAGGAAGGAGGACATGGCCAGTCACCAACCAATCTAAGCTCATGCTTTCTTGTTCTAAAATGTCTTCCCTGGACTCGGCTTCGGCTACCAGCGCCATCAACGTTGCATCTGCATGAGGGGGCTGTGGCTTTGTTGTGGCAGCTAACGCGTAATACAGTGTCGCTGTATGTGAGCGCTCGCTTCTTTCAATTGTCAAGCGAATAAGCCGCTCCTCCGCTTGGCAAATTCACGCGGGGGTGCAGTCATAGAGTGATCTGACGCAGTCCTACCGCCTCCCACAGGGCGCTCTGTCTTGGGAGACTGCACATCAACGGACTCACCACCGACACTTCTTTTTGAGACGGCGTCATCGTCTCTAGTGGCGTCAGCATCAGAATCAGAACCACGCTCAAGCTCGTCTTCTTCAAATAATCCAGGTGTTAGGAAGTCACTGAAATCGCGGAGTGACAAATGCCGCCACCATCGAGGATTGACTCGTTCATCCAACGTACCGTGCATCAGAAGTTTTCTATTTTCTCGCCGTTCAGTATTTGTGGAGACTACTGTAGCCCATAGTTCGTTCGTGTTGTCGACGTCAGCGCCGCCTTCATCAGCTTCTGCGGGATTATCGGAAAAAGCAACAAACGTCCCTGACTGCCGACGGTTGACGCTGTGTACTAGTGATGCATTTGTGTGACTGGAATCAAGCTGATCAAGTGGAAGTTTCTCTTTTCTAGTTTCTACAATAAGGTGGGCTAGACTAGGCTCGTGCATTGAGGCAGCAATAATTGACTTTCGCTGCTCGCGATCTTGCCGCAATTGCGCATCGAGAGGATGAGCTGGAGTGGATGATACTTCAGTTGCAGCTGATTGATCAAGATGCATCTTTTGAGCGTCCTTTGCATGCTGATGATGACGAAACATGAAAAGGGGAGGGGCTACGGGTTTCACTTTCGATGCTGGACTGCACCCGTACGTAGAAGTTCCTGATCGAGCAAGTGATGGGCTCTCCATTCCAGTAGCGATGGTAACAATTGAATTCGCACGATGGAGTCCTTGGACAACGGCGGATTTCCCAAATGCGTCTGACACTGATGACCGCCGTCGTTGCAGCGATTGTTGCGGAGGTTGTGGCTGCATTTGAAATATGATTGCCTTTCTTGCTCAAAGAGAAGACAAGATCAATGAAAAATCAAGATGCGCGTTCACGTTGAAGCAACTCATGTTACTGTACGTTGACAAATTACAAAGACAACGGTTTGGACTCATCAAAGTGGGAGCAATGTTTCCAATTGAATGCTTCCCTTGGCAGCTAGGCGCATTTCTTCACGGATTGATTCGCTGCGGAAGAACTCAACGCTGCGTCCCAAGCTATGCTTTTCAAACGGATCGCGGATCATCAAAACACCGTAACCAACACGGTGCCACTTTTCAGCATCGGAAAGGCCAGTGGTTTCTTCTTTCGAAAACCAATCTTCCTTGCTCAACACCCTCCGTTCTGTCCGAATGTCAACCACATTCGCATCGAAATCGAACTGGTCGTTGACTCCACCATAGTACTCACAAAACCCTTTGATAATATCAGACACTCCCTCAAATGCCGCAGCATGATCGAAATCCATTGGGAGTGTCGTATCCATATCGTCCACACCATAGAGTGCACGGCTGCCTGAAGCATCTTCCGTTGTCGAACACATTTGTTGCGAAATCTGCGCCAGAACTTCATCAATGCTATCAGGTGGAATTGGTGCTGCTATCACCTTGGCTTCCAGAGCGTAGTGAATCTTGTACATCGTGAGAGCGTATGGGGAGATCCACCCACGTCGTGCATTCAAAATCTTTTGTTGTCGTCCCCACTGCTTCAAGACAAGACAAGCAACACGAAGCGCTGGGTACAACTTCATGTATTGGCGAATGAGAAGCGAGTTACGGCTGCCATCGACTGAGAGACTGATATCGTAATGCTCTTTCTTGGAGGTGGCACTGTCAGTAGAATGGACAGCGGTCATTGCTTGCGGCAGGTCCGAAGAATCGGCACCCAACTTGCTGTTACGCTCTTGTAGCTCTCCCAACGACGGGACGTACTGCAGGATCGGAATGCGCGCCCTGAAAATGCGCTGCATGCGTGGAGCAGTGCCAACTTTGTCCTTGGACTGCTTCATCACATGGTCATACAATGAGGTTAGCACTGTTGGCTGTGCTTGACGAGGGAACGTCGCCATCCCACCAACAAAGCCCATCGCTCCCACAGGAATGGAGGCGAGGTTCTCTGCTGTGTCTGAGATTTCAACAGGCGCAGCGCCAATGCTGTTCAGCGGAGAACTGATGGGGAATACGACAGCAAAGTCAGCGTCAGCATGCTCAAATGCAGTTCCAGCAATGCTCGAGCCGTAAAGAAGCACCCTTGGTCGGATGCTGGCAAGCCGATCAGCGAGCTGAGTGTTCTCAGCGGCACAAGCTTCTTGGAAAAGTGGCGACACAGTAAAGTCGCGAACTTTTTCTTCAACCCACGCTCTCTTTAAGAGGGATTGTTGAAATTCTTCTTGTCGCAGCAACGTTTTCGAGATGAAATCGCGAGAGCGGTCGGCCCACAGTTTCCGGTTCCATGCCATCTTCGTTTCTCTTTCTCTGATTTTGAAGAGAAAAGCGATGAGACATCCATCCAATCAACAGCTGTTACCAAATACTTTCACGCTT
>CYKH01000462.1:0-12244 GCA_001460835.1 Bodo saltans | reverse complement strand
GCATCACGCTAGATAAGACGAACGTCCCTCCTAGGCGAACAATTGGAATCAGACTCAACAACAACAACAAAAAAAAGCGGTTTAAAAGCACGCGCAACTGGAAACCATATATGAACCATTATTAACTCTTTGCACGCATGTATTTGTGACCTCCCCCCCACCCCACCCCACCAAAAAAAAGGGTTTCCACACTTCCCTTCATTGCGCGTTGTCTTCAACTTGTGTACATGTAGTCAAGTACGATAGACATTTCTCTCTGATTACAACATTGCACCATACGTTGTGAGGCTCTTACGTGACGGGTGGACGAGTTGCAAGAGTGGCGTTGTTGCGGGTGCTGCTGCGGCCGTCACTTTCGCTGCTTCCTTTGATTTCTGATCTTCGTCAGGCGACCCTTCCTCGCCGTCTGGATTTTGGCGCGCCAAGATGCCGATTCGGAAAAAAGGGTTTCCACACTTCATTGCACGTTGTCTTCAACTCGTGTACACAGTCAAGTACGATAGACATTTCTCTCTGATTACAACATTGCACCATACGTTGTGAGGCTCTTACGTGAGCCCACCTGCTCTTGCAAGAGTGGCGTTGTTGCGGGTGCTGCTGCGGCCGTCACTTTCGCTGCTTCCTTTGATTTCTGATCTTCGTCAGGCGACCCTTCCTCGCCGTCTGGATTTTGGCGCGCCAAGATGCCGATTCGGAGGAACACTTGCTCTAATGTCGCTTGGGACAGAGCGTACTCAGTAATCCTGCGGACAGCGTCGGTAGCGTGAATTTGTTGTCCAGAGTTCACCACTTCCTCTTCTGCAACGAACGCCCTCTGCAGATCACGCTTTCGTTGCTCGGTAGCTCTGAATACGGAAGACAACGGTGCGCCACTAACTGTAATGGTAAGTTTGTTGCCATTACGCTCCACCACTGATAACACCGCTGTAGGAGGCAGCGCAGCTTGCATGGCGGCGATGGTGTCGATGGCGTTCCTCTCCTCGCCGTCCTCCTCACCAGGTCCTTCACGTTGTGTGATGCCGCTGCTTCGTTGGACAGTGTTGGTGGTTTGACCTCTTGGTGGGGCAAAACTGACCTGCACCTCAAACACGTCGCCCACGTATTTCGATTTCAGGTGCTGCAGGGAGCCAAGGCCCATCATCTTGCCGCCCACCATGATCCCGACGCGGTCCGCCAACGCCTCCACTTCCTCCAAGTGATGCGTGGTGAGTACAATGGAACGACGTTTGGCAACGAGGGCAAGACTCTTCCATAAATCACGACGAGCGACAGGGTCCATGCCAGCAGTCGGCTCATCTAAGAGAATCAGTTTGGTATCACCAATGAGGGCAATGCCCAAGGATAGCTTGCGCTTGTTGCCGCCGGAAAGTGCCTTGGCCATTGTATCCGCGTACTTCCCTAACGACAACGCATGGATCGTTTTGTCCACCTGCTCTGCGGTCTCCGTGGACGTAAGGCCACGAAGCCGGCAGTACAGGGTCAGATGCTCACGAGGGGTCATGTGCTCGTGCAGCGCATCGAACTGAGGGCAGTAGCCAATCCATTGGCGCGCTAGGTGCATGTCTTTGACAATACTGCAACCGTTGATGAGGGCGTCGCCACATGTGGGAATGTGCTCGCCGGTGAGAATAGAGATGGTGGTCGTTTTACCAGCGCCGTTGGTGCCAAGTAAAGCAAAGGTCTCGCCGGTTTTCACGCCAAAGGAGAGGTCCTTGACGGCGAGTTTCTCTTTGTTGTACTCTTTCCGGAGATGGCGCGCAGTCATGCCATCGCTCAAGCGACCAAAGCGTGTGACGACAGTGCCTTCATTCACGACCTCCTCACGTGTGGCTTCCGCCTCGAGGCGCTCTGCGAGAACATCCTCATCTTCCATGCCGTAGTCAACTAGCTCGTCACGGTTCGGAGACGGACGAACACGGCCTAGTGAAACGCGAGTGCGGATGTACTGAGAACCTTCAAGGATCATCAAAATGATAAAGAAGGCCGGGGCCGCAGCACCAAGGTACACCAACGACGTCCCTACGCCGCCAAAGAAGCCTCCGTTCTCGTGGCTAAAGTCCAACATGTCAAACGGATTCTTTTCAGCATCCCCCGTCACGAATGAGGCCAGTCCGCGCCCAGTGAGGGTAATGATGCCTTCACCAAGTGCATACGCGGGCACCACGCGATAAAATTTGCACAGCCAGAAATTAATTTCCTTGGTGGTCTCAATGACAGAGAGAATCTGTGCCGCCATGACTAGCAAGAAGCCGCTGAAGAAGTTCCCCATCATGGTGATATTTTGCGCCGTCGAGGAGTTCTTGAAGGCGAAGCTTACCACGTAACTAAACGGGATGCTGGCAAGCCCATACATGAAGAACAGAGTGAAGGTGGCCGCTGCGGTCATCGCATCTCCAATAAACTCATCACGTTTAAAGATAAAGAACACAGCCATACACAGCGCCTCTGTGAAGAGGAACGTCAGCAAGTCCCAGACGAGTGAGCTGAGCCAAAACGCTAGCATGCTGCTGCCTGCAACCCACTGCAGATGCTTTGCTTTGCACTCCTTCTCCTTCACAATGTAGCAAACATAATTGGCCGGGACGAAGGTGAAGGGGATGAGGATGAAAATCGCACTTACAATTCTACGAATGGCGTCGATAAGGACTTGCTGTGCTTTGCTGAGGGTTAACGGATCGTTAATGACTTTCACATTGATCCAGTTTAGGTTTGTGCTGCGGCGAAGGGCGAGGTTTGCACCGAGAGACATTGCTTCTGGCAATGCGTGAGGGGCAGATGCGTTGTGGAACACAGTTGACGTGGGCGAGGGCCAGAAGGTGTCGAGCACGTTGGCCGTGAAGGGTGTGATACCAACGTAACGATTGATGGCGTGGTGGTTGTACTCTGCGGCGTAAATGTACGACAAGCACATGCTACTGATGGCGGTATTGTTGCACAATGCATCTTGGAAGACTGGGGTGTAGTAGGTACTGTAGCCAGGAATTGAGGCCATCATGTTAACGATTGACAACGGTCCGTCGGTGGGGTACAGGAGCTCGGTGACACCGGAGTTGTTAGTCCCCCAATAGGCAGTCGTGTTGGCTGGCGAGATGAACACTTCCATCATCTCTCCATAGTGAGATCCGTCTAGGGTGATAGCAGGTTGATTCGGAGGGTGGAGGAGTAGGACAAGCAGTGCGATGCACAAAAAGATAATGGGCATCACGATCTGAAAACACACCATGCGCCGATCACGCTTGGCGCAGTGAAAGCGCTTGACAAACATGGCAGCGAAGTGGCGCAGGAACGTGCGGCGGCCTGCGTGTACCTTGCGGCGTGCTTCCTCAGCAGCTTCCTCATCTTCGTTGCTACCAGTGAGTGGCTCTTTCTCTGCAGCGGCTACGTGTGGCATGCTGAGCTGCGATTGGTCGCTATGTTCAGCCAGGTCGGCGTCACCAAGGAGAGCAATGCTCAGGAAGACGTCCTCCATTGTTGTCAGGGAGAGACCGTAGGCATGAATATGAAGCCGCGATTGTTCTCGCTCCAACGCCTCGAACACTGTTCCCGCAACGCTGGTGAAAGACATGGGGAATCGTACGACGACTTCTTTGCCGCGCTTCGTGACGTCATCGAGACAAAGAGCTTGTCCCTCTGTAGACTGCTCATCTAGCCGCGTCGCTTTCAGGTACTCCTCCTCCATGAACGCAACCACAGCATCAGAGTGCTGCTCATGATCCAACACGCACGTCACGGAGTAGCCGATACCAAGTTTCGACTTGAGGAACAGCGGAGTACCGGCGCTGTGCATCCTTCCGTGGCTCATGATCATAATACGATCTCCGAGAAGGTCGGCCTCGTCCATAAAGTGAGTTGACAAGAGAATGCATCTCTCACGACGAATTTTCAGCAGCATGTCCCACATGGCGCGACGCGCTTCGAGATCCATACCTGCGGTGGGTTCATCAAGCAGAAGGAAGGGCGCGTTGCCGATGAGAGAAATACCAACGCACAACTTTCGCTTTTGGCCTCCTGATAAGGACCCCGCAGCGGCATCACGCTTGTCTACCAGTTGGACGAGCTCCAGCGTTGCTGTCACTTGCTCCTCCACATCCCACGACTCTGACTTTAACCGGGCATAGACTCTTAGATGTTGGGCAACCGATAGAATAGGCCAGATGATATTGTGCTGAGGACAGTATCCCAACTGCTTACGGATGGACGACATCCACGCACAGCGCGGATGGGCTCTGACTGTCCCTCCCCGCTGTATGTCTTCACCAGATCTTGAACGCTGACGATGCAACGTGTGGAGGGAGAGAATGCCTCATGCAGCTCATCGACCAGAACGGAAACATTCTTGTTCTTTTTCTCTCCAACCAGAGGAGATGCTCGTGTGACTTCTCGATCTTCTGCAGAGACCGATGTGAGTAATGTTGACGTCAGTCGCAAGTCTTGACTGCCCTTGTGCCTCCAGCGGCGGAACGCATCACGAACCTCGTGGTAGAAGAACAACGGATGCCGTTGCGTTCCGTGCTCTGAGGGCAGCACCAAGTCAAGGTACAATGCAAGAGCCAGGTAGAGCGCAGTGTCCACCAGCATAAGGAAGACGCTTAGTGCGATGGAGTATGTTCCATCAAAGGTGTTCGACCACGTCACGCCGTAGCCGTTCTGTGCGTAGGAGATGAACGCATTGATGGCCTGAGCGTAAGCAGTGCAGGGAAGCACACTGGCCGCTACGATGTACGACTGCGGTGTGCCCTCTGGGATTGCGTAGAAGGGCACGGTGCTGACGAACATAATCAGCGGTCCTACAATGGCCGCAATACGAGGCTTGGCGAAGAACACACTGATGAGCATCGCTACCGCCATTACAGTGAGTGAGAAGGTGTAGTTGACGATGAACATGATGAGTGGGTTCACGGAGTTGAATAGTGTCGAGTACAGCACAATGGTAGAGCCGATGCATGCAATGCAGTTGATGATCATGGATGTCAGAATCCACGAGGAGTAGAAGGCGGAGAGGGGGAGGCCCATGATCAGCATTGCTTCTCGAACCTTGGCTTCCTTTTCTTCGACGATGCCGGAGAGTGTACGACTGAGGCCGTAGAGAAATGCGAAGGTCATGACGAGTGGGACAAAGTGCCCGGATTGAACGAGGAACTCTGACGTGAAGTACGCCCTCGTTGGCATTGGCGCCGCGGCCACGTGATTGAAGTTGAAGCTGGTGTTGAACATGCTGTCTTGTAGCGGGGGGAGATGACTTGTGGCGCTGTAATTTTGCGCAATATCGTAAATAAAGTTGTTTGTGAATTGTTGCAGAGTCAGGAACCCAGATGCTAGGTACTGGAGGTAGTCCTGCTGCCCCAGCCCATTCATGAGAGGAATGGTTGACTGAAACGTCCACGGGGTTGCGGTGTAGTTCATGGAGATTGTGTAGACGGTGGCATCCGACCACGAGGGGCCTAGCTCAGGGGCAGGAGTTCCGGTGATCAGTGCGTCGTAGTTGATTTGGGTGAGGTCGAGCAGCGCCCAGAACATATTACCATTCTCGTAGGCGAAGTTACGAGCATCACTCATGGACTCAAAGACTTGGCTGTACAAGATGCGACTGCAATAGTAACTCATTTGAACGTTAGAGCAATACGTGGTGAACGCAGCGGTCACGCGACTGTCTGAGGATGCGATGCCGAGGTAGCCACCGTGACTCATAGACGCCTTTGGGCCCTTCTCTAACGGGAAGTTCACGTGAAAGATGCGGCTGAGAAGTCCTTGCAGAATCAGATACGCGTCAAAGTCAGGGATGACGATACTTTGACTAATCGTTGCCAGCGACGCAATGAGCGCTTCACCAATTGTCCTGTTGGTAATACACGCACTCCCCCAGATGCTCGGATTGATGTCCCAGTGATCTCCACCAATGACGAGGCACTCAATGTTGACATTCCACGGCATCTGTCCGTACGGAATGTCATCACAGTTCATCAGCTGCGGTGGTGAGTAATCAGTGTAGTACGAGCAGAAGATGTTCATGTCGTACACAACGGCGCTTAAGTTGACTAACGAGTCTGTGTACGAGGCGGCAGGACTGGAGTCGTTATCGGTCAACCAGTAGCCAAGGGACAATAGCAGCATAAATAACGACGGCATCAGGATCTCGAGAGTCGTCGCGAGATAGGCGCTCCTACGCAGGAGGGCGTTCTTTTGCAGTGCTGCCGCAAAGCAACGCGTCCATGTCACCATTTGTTTTAAAAATAAGAGCGATCACTCCTTCTTGCGAGAGCTTTGTGTCGTAGAGAACCACTTCCGTTAAAAGTGAGAAAAGGGAGCAATGGAATGCCTTAGCAACAAGAAGGGGTAACGTGTACTAGTTTCGACGAGCGACAGTTGCTATGCGGTATTGAGGTACAAAATAAAATCAACTGCATCACACACTCTTCCGGCCCGAAACAAAAAACGGGCTTTTTTGACAAAGCTCACCGCGACTTGAAAACGAAGAGTACAACACACGAACATGAATAGAGACACACATTGGGGAGAGCGCCGCGCGATACAAACAAAATGCCACAAAAGAGGTACTGAGACGAGTCGTGAAGAATCATTGACGCGCGGTTCGTGAACAGTGCAACACGCACGGCTTAAACACATCTTCTCAATTCGTCGTTCGATATCCAGCACTGACACGACTAAAGTGGCCTGGGGGAGGAACGATGTCATTTGCATCGCCACCACCACCACCACGCTGGGGGGATCCGCTCAGTGACGTTGTGTATGGTTGATACGCTGTCCCCAACTCCAGTAGTGAGCGATGGGGAGCTTGAATGGGCTGATGGAGTGCTTTAATGCTCCCGGATTGGATGCGTTGTCCTAGATGAAACGGTTCTACCTGCGTCGGCTCTGGGGTCCACTTCGTCCCGGCGCTTAATAACCTCTCCCCTTTCTCTCGTATGTTCTGACGCGCTTTGTGCTGCCGCTCGATGTGCTGATGGATTCCCGGTGCAATGTCTGTAATGATGTTGTGCCCATGAGACCGCCGTGAGACGGAGTATTGGCTGCCTCTGTCAGGCGATGGCTCGTCGTCCAGACCGATGCTGCGCTGTTGGCGTGCGGCGCTAGCAGCATCACAGCTCGGCGAGAATGTACAATCGGCGAGCTCTTCTTTCTCTTTTTCAACGCGCTGCTCTTCGAGACGCTGCTCGCGTCTCTTCGCCCATTGAGAACCGCGCATAAAGACCGCGATGGGCGAGCCGGTGTTGACCGTCACGAAATGCTCATCATTCAAGATGACGTCGCTCTGCGGGGCACTGGTCACCGGGCCTCGACGCACGACACTAAAGGGCTGCTGCTGTGATGAGCCGTAACCATCGGCAGCAGCAGCGTGCGGACTTCGGGGAGTGTTACCGTTGCTGGTCACACTTCGTGCCGTTGCGTGCTGAGGAAGCGATTGCTGCTGCCCAGGTCGGGACGTTGACTTCAGCATCGCTGCTTGGCTCGGGATGTACGGCGCCGGGGAGGAACCTCCTTGCGTGCTCTTTGCAGACGCGTACATGTGGGAGCTGTACTGCGCCTCGCTCCTTGCCACGTCAGGGTAATACGACGACGGTGTTTGCGATGATGAACCGAAACCGGCACCAAATAAATTGTTACCGATGCTGCTAGTGGTTGCTGCTGGTTGCGCTACGTTATTGTTTCCTCGGAGGGACTGATGCTGCTCTTGCATCCATTTACGGTGGAGTTCCATCTTTTGTTGATGTTGCCGCAGTAAGTCGTCACTTCCGTCCATCTTTGTTTGGGCGATCCTCTCAATCCTATTCACCTTTTGTGTATGAGAATGTGTGCGCTTCTTTTGTTAAATGCTCCTTTCCTTTTGTTGCTTTTTTTTACAACACAACAATAATACCAATCTTTGACAGGCACTCTCTTTTCTTCCTACAACAAGAAAACGATCGGTTTCCACGTATTCAACGAAATCATAAGAAAAGAGATCAACACCATCCTAACTCCATGCCGTGGTGAGCTGCGCGCACATACATGTACACCCACACAAACATGTTTAGTGCAACCGCACAGTGTCCGCCACCATTTCATGCAGCATCGTGTTGAGAATGAAGAAGTTCCCAAAGTCACCACACTGGTCGTAGACTCGATGCTCAGGGCGCAGGTACCCTTTTGTGCCATTCGCTAACGGTAGGAATCCAAAAGGTTCGTTTCGGCCTCGCGCTTCTTCGGGAGAGTTTGGTGTTGGCCCTAGCCGGCTCCTCACTTGCACATCAAAGTTAGCAGAGAGCAACACATCCCGCAGCCGTTTTACAAAATGATGCGGCTCTTTCACCGCAGAGAAGACCGCTGCTTCGGAAGCACCGCGATTCCCAAACAAAATAGCGACCGTGTAGGAGTCGTAGAAACTCTCTTGCAGACCGCTACCGACAAGACGAGTGTATCCATGGCAAGATAGGTGTGTCCCATCGACTCGAGCAAACACATTGCCTGGGACGTAAGGCACCTTACCCTTATCCAGCAGGCGTACTTTGGAGTAGAACTTCACAGGCATACGTCGCGCTGAGGATGAGGACTGGGAGGATGAGGAGGAGCGTGTTCCGTGCGAAGAAGAAGAGGTGATCTTGCTTGCATTGGTGGTCAGCTCTTTCAGCCACTCGAACATACGCATTGTACGTTGCATGCGTTCATCGGTCACTTGAACTGCGCCCGATTCCACTGGGCTGACGATAGACGGAACCATCGCGTCTGTTGACAGCGACATGAGGGGCGGGCCGTAATGCGGAGGAATCTTTGCGATCCCGAGGGGGTCGCTGGACGCACTGGTGAGAAGATACAGGTGGGTATCATCGGTGGTGGGGTGATGCAGCAGAGCCTCTGCACCCCCACAAACAGGCTGCACAAGCGTGCATTGCAGCGCCATGGATGCCCAGTGATCTAACAAGTTTGGGTGCTGGACACGCTCCCAGTACGCAGCCCCGTGAACATGCAGCCCAATACGGACACCGAGGCTACGGAAGGGAACAGGTTCAATGCGTGGGGCGACATCAAGGTACTTGTGCTTCCGGAAGAACAAGAATCGTAACGGTTTCCGCGACGTTGCGTCTTCCATGTGCAGCGGTGATGCACACGGCGCCAGTGGGTCACGCCGCGGTCGTTGCGTGAAGGGATCCCATAGGAACACAATGTACATCAACGCAAGGTCCTTCTCCTTGATGATGGCACTTGCTGCAGTAGCTCCGCCTCCACCATCACAGCGACGATTCTTTTCGTTCTGCAGCTGCGCCGCGAGGTCAATAAAGTACTGATTGACAGTCGCTTTATTGGAGTGATCATGGGCAACGGATGAGAACATCGAGTAGTCGTCATGCGTGGGGTAGACGGAGTAGACAAAGTCTTCCTGAGCAGGGACCTCAAAGAACGGCATCCATCGGAATCCTGCACTGGAGTGAACCGCAACATTCGTTGAGGGATCACGCACACGAATGACAGGGGCTTGCACGCCGTATCGTAGATGATGGACAAGTCGATTGAACAATTCCCTTGTCAGACTATCGCCGCTGAAGACAATCATCCGAATGGGTGGTTTGCTGGTTGATCTACAATTAAAGTCATCAATAAGCTGCCCGCCTTGAGACGCTCTATGATACAGCGTCGCCATGGTGTCGATGGAGCTGAACACGCCAACCTTTTGTTTCTTCTTGCTGCCGTTATCGCGGCTGGTCATGGAGAGCGTTGCCGGGTCCATCCCAAGGTCACCTCCTTGGAACACAGCGCGTGCATCGGTAAAGCCGACTTTCCGAAGTTGTCGTTTTAATGTGTGTGCCTTCAGAAACAGCGTCTTGCGCTTTGCGATGTCGCTTACTTCTATCGCTGCTCGGTCCCCAAGCCACTTGTACTCTTCTGTATTATTCCCGCCATGCACTAAATTACGAATCGCGACAGTCACTCCGCTGGTTCCTTCTGCTGATAACGAAGCGCGGCTCTTCTGTTCGACGCTTCTGTACGCGCCTTGCAGAAATGCTGGCGTCAGTGGAGTGGAAAAGGTTCCTCGCCTCCACGCCGCGCAGCTCATCATCAACCCACACAGTGACCGCCTCATCGCCTCAAGGTGAAGGAATGGGACAACAGATGCTGCGCTTCCGTTGTTGTTGCGTTGTTGTTGCGGTTGCTTCGCAGCTGCTCCCCACATGTGACACATCCATGCGTGATGGGGGAGCATGTGATACAGGCAGTCTTGACTGCTAGTGGCGTTGTTGGCAGTAGTGGCTACATAATCGGTGATAAAGGAGAGCATTGCCTTTTTGAGTTTGTTGACGCTCTGCTGTTCCGCCTCATCACGTGGGTTGGATGGCACGTTGGCCATGTTCGCTAAGAACGTGCGGATATCCGTGTCGATGCCGAGTTCCTTTTCAAGATGGGATAGAAACCTTATGTGATCCTCCCCCACACGATAATTGAGAACATCCTCTGCAGGGCCTAGTACTCCACCGCCGCTCCACGAGAGTGTAGTCTGGGTATTCGGAGCCACAGGATTGGTTTCGTCTATTGAGGTCGTTGCATCGTAAGCACTTCTTATCGGCGCCGAGTCTGTCGTATGTGATAGATCATCCACAACTATTGAGGTGTTGTTCGATTCAAGAGAAGGGGAGGACTCAAGAGGGTCTCGGCTGGTGTCGTCATGAGATATCAGTAGCACTAGCTGTGGCGTGGTCGTGGCTGGGCTCACAAACAACGCAGGGAGTACAAAGCAAAGAACGAGCAGTGCGATGAGAATAACGGAGCTGCGTGCTTTGGCCAAGGGGTGTAGCACCGCCAACGGCGTCGAAGTGGATGGATGAAGAGATGATAGTCGTGGAGGAGGTAGGGACTTCAACAGTCCACTTTCGGAAAGGGATTGATGCGATCTGAAGACGGCACTGTCTGACAGCTGCTGCATTGCTTCGATTGATACGGTTGGTTGACGAAATCAAATAGGAAGGTTCGAGTGGAAACGATGCGCTACAAAAGAGGTTGATTTGCCCTCCGACGACTATGGTGGCCCAAACTTGTATGCTGAGAGAAAGGGTCAGGCACTCTTCCTATTATTTTATGTTCTCAATGAAGAACACACAACGCGAACAAAAAGAGATCAAAAGTGTATTTGAGCGGTAACAAAGCATCGCAGTGCCCATCACAGTAGTTTGTTGGTGTTGTGTAGACAGTTTGTTGAATGAGTCTTACGCCGGTCTAATGGGCCAATCCCCGTGGGATACACCACACCCTGGGCACGTCAGCGGTAGAATCTCGCCCCCAGCGTTGGTGTCTAGAGGCACGAGGTCACCGTTGTGATCCATCCTCAACAGTCGGCGGCTGCACAGGCCACAGAAATATGCGGTGCGTTGCTTACGCTGCGGTGGGACGACAGCCACGGTCGAGCGAGGAACCCCTCCCCGGTACGTGACGAGACCGATGTTGGCTAATATTGGGGGGAGATTCTCAAGCAGCGTTGCCCCAAGGGGTGGGCGCGATGAGCCACCTGTGGTGCTGAGTCGTTGCGCATCGTTGTTCCCTCCTGAGGTGCTTTGAGCGCCACAAGAAGTATTCGCTAACTGAGGAGGCGGGCTTGGTGCCCGAGGAGGCAGCCCATAGTGAGCGTTGTGCTGTCGGAATTGCAAACTATTCGCAAAAGTACCCTTGACATTCACGTGATCACCGTAAGAGTCAAAGGGCGACGTAACGCTCCAGTTGGTGTGGGACACTAAGCAGCGTGGGCACTGCAGTGGAATCGGCTCTCCCCACGCATTCATACTAATAGGAAGCGTCTTGCCTTTGTTGTCCATGGCAAGGACGCAATATTTACATGTCCCGCACTGCCACGCGATTTGACGATTCTCCATACCAAGGGGAGGGATGGAAGCGTCCATGACTTCTACGTCTAAAATATCTTCGTCGTCGTCATCTGAGGACGATTGTTTGTTGTTTTCTTGCGATGATCTTCGCCTGGTGGATGTTTGGGACTGCCCGGCTGCTTCGATTTGACTGCGAGAGGGCAAGCTGGGTGTGGTGGCAGAGTTAAAGCTGCCGTTGCTAATGCCACTGGTGGCTTTCGGTGATGTGCGTGCGCCAAACTGCTGGCCTCGAGGAGAACGAGCACTGACTGAGATCGCAGCTGGGGAGATACTTGAACTGTTACGTTTCGCCGCGGCGGCGATGGGTTGTGCTGCTTGTGACGCAGTGAACATTGGGAGAGAAAAAAAAAGTGATCCCTGGACTTAGATGAAATGCACTG
>CYKH01000459.1:29297-86704 GCA_001460835.1 Bodo saltans | reverse complement strand
TAGGCCATGTGTCTGTTATTACGGGGAAATAGGTTGAATAGAAGCTTTTGTTGTTCCTGTGGAACGGGTGTGTAGTCTAGCTACCTTTCGTGTGAGAGAACAAGAGAATGTGTTGACGGTAGCAAGTACAACAAGCAATGAACAACGGGGCACACACGCTTTTTTTGATCGTCATAGTCCACAACGGTGCACCGCACGGCGCGCCTCCAGGAGCTGGCGGTCGCGGACGCGCGGCGGAAATAGCGAAATAACAACCAATCAAAAACAGAGACTTCGCGCACTCACGCTTGTGGGCAGGGAGGACAGAAAGCACCTCTACGTCACACAGACACAAGGCGCACCCGCGCAGCAGCACGGGCACGCGCGCGTAACTGAGTCCGACTTGCGTCGAGCTTAGTCGACCTCCTCGACCTTCGGGCCGGAGGAGGACGAGGCGCTGGGGCCAGCACCGGCACCCGCGCCCGCACCACCGAAGCCGCTCATGTCGGGCATGCCGCCGGGCATACCGCCAGCAGCGCCGCCGGCACCCTGGTACATCTTCGTCATGATGGGGTTGCAGATGCCCTCCAGCTCCTTCTGGCGGTGCTCGAACTCCTCCTTGCTCGCCTCCTGGTTGTTCTGCAGCCACTGCAGGGCAGACTCGACGGCGCTGTTGATGGCCGACTTGTCCGACTCGTCCAGCTTGCCACCGACGTTGGGGTCGGCGACGGTGTTCTTCATCGAGTACGAGTAGTTCTCCAGGCCGTTCTTGGCGTCGACGCGGTCGCGCTGGAGCTTGTCCTGGGCCTCGAACTTCGCGGCGTCGTTCACCATGCGCTCAATGTCCGACTTGCTGAGGCGGCCCTTGTCGTTGGTGATGACGATCTGGTTCTTCTTGCCGGTGCCCTTCTCCTCCGCGGACACGTTCAGGATGCCGTTGGCGTCGAGGTCGAAGGTGACCTCGATCTGGGGCACACCGCGGGGCGCGGGTGGGATGCCGGACAGGTCGAAGGTGCCGAGGGAGTGGCAGTCCTTGGTCATGGCGCGCTCGCCCTCGTAGACCTGAATGTGGACGCCGGGCTGGTTGTCGCTGTACGTCGAGAAGATCTGGCTCTTCTTGGTGGGGATCGTCGTGTTGCGCTTGATGAGCGCGGTCATGACGCCGCCGGCGGTCTCGATGCCGAGCGTCAGGGGTGTCACGTCGAGCAGCAGCAGGCCCTCCGTCTGCTTGCTCTTTCCGCCCGTCAGGATGAAGGCCTGGACGGCGGCGCCGTACGCGACGGCCTCGTCGGGGTTGATGCTCTTGTTCAGCTCCTTGCCGCCGAAGAAGTCGGACACCAGCTGCTGCACCTTGGGGATGCGGGTGGAGCCGCCAACCAGCACGACGTCGTGGACGGCGCGCTTGTCCATCTTGGCGTCCTGCAGCACGCGCTCGACGGGGGTCAGGGTGCCGCGGAAGAGGTCGCCGCAGAGCTCCTCGAAGCGCGCACGCATGATCGTGGCCTGGAAGTCGATGTTGTCGAACAGGGCGTCGATCTCGATGGTGGCCTGCGCGGCGGACGAGAGGGTGCGCTTGGCACGCTCGCACGCGGTGCGCAGGCGGCGGAGGGCGCGCTGGCTGCCGGACAGGTCCTTGCCCTTGTTCTTGCGCTTGAACTCGTCGATGAAGTGGTTCACCAGGCGGTTGTCGAAGTCCTCGCCACCGAGGTGGGTGTCGCCGTTGGTGGCCTTGACCTCGAAGATGCCGCCGTCGATGGTCAGCAGGGTGACATCGAACGTGCCGCCGCCGAGATCGAAGATCAGCACGTTGCGCTCGCGGCCGTCCTCGATCTTGTCGAGACCGTACGCGATGGCAGCGGCGGTGGGCTCGTTGATGATGCGCAGCACCTCAAGACCCGCAATCGCGCCGGCATCCTTGGTGGCCTGGCGCTGGGAGTCGTTGAAGTACGCGGGCACGGTCACGACGGCCTTCGTCACGTCCTTGCCGAGGTATGCCTCGGCGATCTCCTTCATCTTAATCAACACCATCGAGCTGATCTCCTCCGGCTGGAAGACCTTGGTCTCGCCGCGGAACTGGATCTCGATGACGGGCTTCTCGTCGCCCTTGTGGATGACCTTGAAGGGCCAGTGCTTCATGTCCGCCTGCACCGCGGAGTCAGAGAACTTGCGGCCGATCAGGCGCTTAGCGTCGAAGACGGTGTTGGTGGGGTTCATGGCGACCTGGTTCTTGGCCGCATCACCGATCAGGCGCTCAGCGTCCGTGAAGGCGACGTACGACGGGGTCGTGCGGTTGCCCTGGTCGTTGGCGATGATCTCAACGCGCTCGTTCTGCCACACACCGACGCACGAGTACGTGGTGCCCAAGTCAATACCAATAGCGCCCTCGAAGGCCATGTGTCTGTTATTACGGGGAAATAGGTTGAATAGAAGCTTTTGTTGTTCCTGTGGAACGGGTGTGTAGTCTAGCTACCTTGTGCATGTCAAGGAAAGATAGAGAAGCGGGCATGAATGACTGCCACACACCGACGCACGAGTACGTGGTGCCCAAGTCAATACCAATAGCGCCTTCGAAGGCCATGTGTCTGTTATTACGGAGAAATAGGTTGAATAGAAGCTTTTGTTGTTCCTGTGGAACGGGTGTGTAGTCTAGCCACCTTGTGCATGTCAAGGAAAGATAGAGAAGCGGGCATGAATGAGTTCGGTAGTGGTGGCAAATAGTGAATGGAAAATAAAGAAAAGTATAGAAGGAAACAACAAAACAAGACCTGCTAAGGTGTGTAGTCTAGCCACCTTGTGCATGTCAAGGAAAGATAGAGAAGCGGGCATGAATGATTTCGGAAGTGGTGGCAAATAGTGAATGGAAAAGAAAGAAAAGCATAAAAGGAAACAACAAAACAAGACCTGCTAGTCCACAGGCTTCTAGAATTCTTGAAAGTATGACGCTGAAGGTGGTGCTTTGGAAAGTAAGCTGGCCGGTTTTTGCACCACAGTCGCTGCACGACGTCGTTGCGCTTCAGCCTTTTCTCTTTCTCGCCTTTCCATATCTTCTGACAAATGTTGATCTTGGAAAGCTCCCAGAGGCTTTGCAGCGGCGTCATCACCGCGCTTTGCTACAGCCACATCTGTTGGCTTCGCCTCAGCGTCCCCTAGGATACGCTTTGCCTCAAGTTCATCTGCAATGCGCTTGGCTCCAAGTTCCTCATCAATACGCTTTGCCTCACGTTCCTCAGCAATCCGCTTTGATTCGAGTTCATCAGCAATGCGCTTGGCCTCCAGTTCGTCGGCAATACGCTTTGCCTCGAGTTCATCTGCGATGCGCTTGGCTTCAAGTTCCTCGGCGATGCGCTTTGCCTCGAGTTCATCTGCGATGCGCTTGACCTCAAGTTCGTCGGCAATACGCTTGGCCTCAGCCTCGTCTGCGATACGCTTGGCCTCGAGTTCATCTGCGATGCGTTTCGCTTCGGCCTCGTCTGCGATGCGCTTGGCCTCAAGTTCCTCGGCAATACGCTTGGCCTCACGTTCCTCAGCAATGCGGCTGGCTTCGGCCTCATCTGCAATACGCTTGGCCTCGAGTTCAGCTGCGATGCGCTTGGCCTCAAGTTTGTCGGCAATGCGCTTGGCCTCAACCTCGTCTGCGATTCGCTTTGCCTCAAGTTCCTCAGCGATGCGCTTTGCCTCGGCCTCGGCTGCGATGCGTTTCGCTTCCGCCTCGTCTGCAATACGCTTTGCTTCACGTTCATCTGCGATGCGCTTGGCCTGCGATGCGCTTGGCCGCAAGTTCCTCAGCGATGCGATTTGCCTCGGCCTCGTCGGCAATGCGCTTGGCCTCAGCCTCGTCTGCGATTCGCTTTGCCTCAAGTTCCTCAGCGATGCGCTTTGCCTCGGCCTCGGCTGCGATGCGTTTCGCTTCCGCCTCATCTGCAATACGCTTTGCTTCACGTTCATCTGCGATGCGCTTGGCCGCAAGTTCCTCAGCGATGCGATTTGCCTCGGCCTCGTCTGCGATACGCTTGGCCTCGAGTTCATCTGCGATGCGCTTGGCCTCAAGTTCGTCGGCAATACGCTTGGCCTCAGCCTCGTCTGCGATTCGCTTTGCCTCAAGTTCCTCAGCGATGCGCTTTGCCTCGGCCTCGGCTGCGATGCGTTTCGCTTCCGCCTCATCTGCAATACGCTTTGCTTCACGTTCATCTGCGATGCGGCTGGCTTCCGCCTCATCTGCAATACGCTTTGCCTCGAGTTCCTCAGCGATACGATTTGCCTCGGCCTCGTCTGCGATGCGTTTCGCTTCGGCCTCGTCTGCAATACGCTTTGTCTCAAGCTCCTCAGCAATGCGTCTGGCTTCGGCCTCGTCTGCAATACGCTTTGCCTCGAGTTCCTCAGCGATACGATTTGCCTCGGCCTCGTCTGCAATACGCTTTGCCTCGAGTTCCTCAGCGATGCGCTTGGCCTCAAGTTCCTCAGCAATGCGTCTGGGAAGGCGGAGCAGACGTTATGCGAAACGGAGCTCAACCTCAGCGATACGATTTGCCTCGGCCTCGTCTGCGATGCGTTTCGCTTCGGCCTCGTCTGCAATACGCTTTTCCTCGAGTTCAGCTGCGATGCGCTTGGCCTCAAGTTCCTCGGCAATACGCTTGGTCTCAGCCTCGTCTGTGATACGCTTTGCCCCAAGTTCCACCGCAACGCGCTTGGCCTCGGCGTCGTTTGCAATACGATTAGCGTCAAGCTCTGCGATGTGGGTTGGTTTGAGCTCGTCGGCAACACTGCTGGCCTCAAGTTCTTTGGTGATACTAGGTGTGTCGGGCTTGGTGGAGGTGCTGCGGTTGTGGGGTATCGCGTTGTTGCAGAGTGCTGCTATGATGGGCGGTGTGTTTTGTTGTGCAATGCGTTGCAGTGGTGCGTTGATAGCAGAGTGTTTTGATAAGACTGTTTGCCAAAGGTGTTGTATGGTGATACTATGGACGAGTGGGGTCGTTGTTATAGTGGAGGGGGTTTGTGGTTGTGGAGCGGGTGTGGTGGCGTTGGGCTGCAGATGGCCTTGTGGTGGTCCAACGGGTGCTGGACGAGAAACGTTGCGGAGATGATCTGATGGGGAAGCGAAGGAGGGTGTTCGAGAGTGGAACGTCAGTTTTTGGTAATGTTCGTCGTTGATTTGTGCCGATGAAGCAGAATGGCTGTGCTGGGGACTGATCGGCGTTCTTGTTGGTCTTGTGCGATCAACTTCTGTGCGTTGGAACTTTTGCTGGGGTGTTGCAGCGGCCCGTGCAACAACAGGAGATGCAGAGGGGTGGACTGTTGTTTCTTGAGACGGCGGCGGCGTTGAGCGTGGGACTGCAGCTGGCGAGGAAGGAATGCTTGGGTGTTGTTGGAAGATTTGTGAAGAATGCTGCTGGCCTGCTTGTGCAATCTGCTTTCTTGTTTCACGCAACTGTTGAGTGCGCTGCTCCGACTTGTGTTGGAGAGTGAGAGTGGCCTGGGGAAGGATATTCGTTCTTGCTACCCGCGATGCGGTTGTGGATCGGAGAACTTGTGCCGCTGCGCTAGGGGAGGATGATGAAATGTGGTGACTGCCATGATGATCCACGAGCGGAATCGTTCGCTGTGCGCCGATGCCCAGGTGCGGGCGCACAGGCAATACAAGTGGAGGAACGATCATATGCGAGCCGACTGCGGCAGTGGACTGCGTCACGTTCCCCAACGAGCTTGTGCTCTGTTTCGGGCGGTTCACAGGCAGAGAGATAAGCTCAAGAGTGGAGCCACTGCACGATGCGGCCATCGTGGCGGGGTGCAGCACAAGCCCGTCTTTCGTGCGCAATGCCTGTGGAGGGATGACACCACTCCCCCGCACCTTTTGAGGGGTTCGAAATATGCCTTTACAATGCTCCACGATATCTCCGATGGTGGATGTTCTCTCTTGCACTACAATGCCAATCGCCCAGTCATCTGGGTCTCCTGGTTTCTTTACCCAGATCTTATGGACCATAAGGTTGCGATGGGAGGTTGATCGTGTGTTTCAGCGATTAATATTTGTGCGCGCTAATCAGGCACGATAAAATCAAATGGTGTGTGTGTACTGAAGTTAAACTAATTCATACATCCAGGATGAGAAGAAAACGTACATGTGTTGTCAATCAATACCTTTCACGCGTCAATGAGCATGCAAAGGTATTGTGTATTTCTTGTGTGTTTATTGTAGATCATACATTGCATCGCGCAGCAGCTGCAAAGCGGGAAACTCGTCATGCGGGCTTGCGCGAGTGATTGCATGTTGGGAGCTCGCGTGACGTGGCTGCTGCTGTCCCCCATTGATATAATGGGGAAGGGCAGAGGCGAACACGTAGTCGATGGCCTCCAACGGTCCTTCAAGAGGATCCACTGCTGCAGGACTGACAGACACTGCGACATCACCCCCACCCACGCGCCGGAGGACATCTTCGCTGCTTGGGGCGGACATGTTCGTGGGGCGCATTGGGGTTACCGGAGGGGAGACTCTGCTGCTCCCCCCACCACCTGTCAGAAGGATACCATCTGCATGCAGTAGCGCAGGGAGGAAAGGGGCACTATAGAACGGAGGAAGTATGACAGCAGGTGGTTGACGTTGTGCGTCCGCTGCTGGGTGAGACATCAATACCGTCGAGTTCCCCCTACTGGCGCTATCTTGGCGGCTAGCGGAACCATGCCCCACCGCTGCGGCGGCATCACCGGCGCCCCTTGACGAAGCAAGCGGAGATATCGAGACAGGTTGTTTGTCACGTTTCATTGGAGTTGGCTGGGGGGATGATCCCATCATGCCAACAGAGTGGCGACGGCGGTGTTGCCACAGGGCTTTGTCCTCGTACAACACAGGATTCTTGCGGAGTGCTTGATTGGCGTTGCAGAGCCCGTAGATCACTTTTTTGAGAGCAAGGGTGATACTGGTGCCGTCTACCTGAATGTCGCTCACATTGACATTCGATGCAGCAAACAGTTTCAGGTATCGTCCGCCTGCTTGAGTGATACGGGGGTTTTGATTCAGTGCAAGGGACCGAAGAGAGTGCACACCGTCCAAGTATTTCACTATTTCCGCCACATCATCAGAGTTCACTCCGTGGCCGGAAAGGTCCAACTTGGTGAAAAAGTGAACGACGCGGATTGTTTGGAGCAGTGGCCGAAGCCCTTCACTGCCGACGAAATTGGAAGAGAGGTTGAGAATGGAATCTGTTGAGCCCTCGCAAAGCGATGAGGACGAGGATAACGAGTTGTTGTTGCCAATCGTGGCGAGTTGTGCCGTGTCGCCAGTCCCTCCTGTCATACGATGAGCACCCGTGGCGTTCGTCGTATCACTTTTGTGTCGATCTTCTGCGAGTATAGCAGGGAGGGACGAATTGACATCCGGCGTGATGGTGTGCTGCTGGGCATCGGAGTCCACAGCCCGGTCACCACAACCAACCACCACAATTCCTTCCGTGGCGGTAGAATCGTCGTGACTGTGATCTTCCGGTGCTGTGGTTGTGTCCGCCGAGGAAGGTGTGTCGACTCCCACTGCACCAACGCCACACAGCAGGCAGACTTTCGCGAGCCGCTCCACAACACCGCTGTTCGGATGGAGGTCCAGCTCTTTGCAGAAGTACAGATACAAGCCTTGAGGTTGAACACGTACTAAGGGTATATACGGTGCGGATACGGAAGGCATGAACTGAGAATGAGATGAAGGATGAGAGAGATTTCTCTATGGGTAAATATGCTGTATGGGTATCGTGGTCTGTGAGAGTGAGAGAATTCTGCGTTTTCTTTCACACTTGAGACACAATGGAGTGGTAACACGAGTGTGGACCCCCAAAAATAAAACAAGAAAAGAAAATAAAATCGCCGAGTTGATGTGATTGTACATTGTTGTTTTGGAGCATCCATCGCCCCTCCCTATCCTAACTACGAACCAACTAGTCCGCCTCCCTATCCTAACTTGCAACCATCGACAACAACGTTGCCGTGGTGAGGTTGAACACGTACTAAGGGTATATACGGTGCGGATACGGAAGGCATGAACTGAGAATGAGATGAAGGATGAGAGAGATTTCTCTATGGGTAAATATGCTGTATGGGTATCGTGGTCTGTGAGAGTGAGAGAATTCTGCGTTTTCTTTCACACTTGAGACACAATGGAGTGGTAACACGAGTGTGGACCCCCAAAAATAAAACAAGAAAAGAAAATAAAATCGCCGAGTTGATGTGATTGTACATTGTTGTTTTGGAGCATCCATCGCCCCTCCCTATCCTAACTACGAACCAACTAGTCCGCCTCCCTATCCTAACTTGCAACCATCGACAACAACGTTGCCGTGGTGTTCGACCAGCAATCATAAAAACCGAAGGCAGAGCTCGAAGCCAGGTGCGCTTACACAGCCCTGCTGATCCCATCGTCCAACGTCTTCCCCGCCGCCAAAGAAACTCCTTCCGTTCGGCGTTTGATCACTCGAGCTGTTGGCTCGAACGAAGGCGGCGCTACCGTCACTTCAATGGTATCGCCTTGTTCAGCCGGCTGCGCAACTGCCAACGACGTCGCGTTACCCCTGCAGGGGGTCAGGAAATATTGTGGCGGCGGAGGGGGCAGAGCGTCCGGGGCACCACTAGGTAAGTCATCGGGTGAGGCTTCCTCGTGCCGAAAGTACGGCACATCAATCACTACAAAGCCTTTTAGTGTGACCACATCACCGATGCCTAAGAACGACGCCGCTGTTGCCCACTCATTGTAGAAGTAATAACGAATCGACTGTTTGCTTACGACGTCGGTACCACGAACGGTGAACACCGTGCTGTCTTCATCGAACTCACACTGCCTCGTAGGAATGGTGTGCTGAACCACAATCTGCGCCTCGAGGTTACGATGGGGGGCGTTGCGGGGGAGTGACGCAAGGTCGCGTGCTGTGACGAGCCGATGGGACACCATGGTGGTGATTCCGTGCATTCTCTTACTAAAATTGATGTGTTGGCTAAAGATATGCAGGAATAATAAATCGAGGAGAGAACATGGAAGATTTGAGAATGCGCAGAGACAGTGAATTTAATTTCTTCCGAAACACAAAAGAAAAAATCTTTGAAAGAGGTACAACGAGGTTGCCAGAATGCGTTGATTGCAGAGCAGGCTGTCCCCACGTCACTGTCACTGGTTCCGATAGTCTAGGAGTGTTTTCTTCTTAGCGTTTCACTGCGCCGGCACCGCCGCCAGCCCGAGGCGTAGAAGGTCTTGCAGAGGCGCTAGGAGAGGTTGCACGTTTAGCGGACGACGCCCCGAGCTGCTGAGAACTGCGCTCCATCATCTTCTTGTAAATGTCTTGCGCCTCGAGGAGAGATTTGAGACCTTTGATTTTACCATTCTTTGTTTCAATAATCTTCGATTGGGATTCCACAATGTGCGCAATGGAGCGACATCGCTCATTTGCATCCGCAGCATACTTGTGCAAACTTTCCAGCTCTTCTTGGGCCTGACTGATGCGGAGCTCAAGCTGCACCACGAGGGCCTTGTGAGCACCGCGCCGAAGTGCGTCTTCTTCTTCCGATTGCTGACGCCTCTTGACAACGTGATCGTATTCTTTTCGAAGTGCTTTGTGTTCCTCATCGAGTTTTCCGCGCAAGTGTTCTTCATTTTGGAGCTCCACCGCAAGGAGGCGAGATCTGGCTTGAAGTTCCAGCACCGTACGCTTTTGTTGCTGCAGCTCTGCTTCGTCATGATCTAGCTGGCGTTCTTTAGAGGTGATGTGCCGTACTTCTGCTTCTAGACGCGCAATGTCCTCTGCTTGGAATTGGTTGGTCTGTTGAAGTGATCGGATTTCAGCTTTCAAGTCTTGCTCGAGGAAGTCTTTTTGCTGAATGCGCTCCTTTGCAGCGGCTAGCCCGCGCTGCAGCACTGCGATCTCAGCTTGAAGGATCGCGGTATTATCTGCGATGGCGTTCTGCTGATGCGTCGTGTTTTGGGAAATAACAACGGGTCCACGCGGCTCCGGCGAGATGGCGAGGTTCTCATCGCCAGTTGCAGAGACGTCAGCCTTGTAGGACGTAGATGCGACGGAGGGTTGTCGTTGCACTTGATAGGTGTAATTTGGTTCCTCGCGTGCCCGTTGCACAGCATTGCGCAGCAGCGTATTGTCGTCCCGTAAGTGCTTGTTCGCGTTTGTCAGCGTGTGCAGCGCCGCTTTCAATCGAGCAATTTCTAGCGTGTCATCGTCAAGCAGGTCTTCGCCAGATGTGATCGTCCCAGCCGAGTGACCACGTGGCGGGGAGCGCCGCCCACTGTGCTGGTAGTTTGGGTAGTCTAAGGTCCTCGGGATGATCTGGGGCGGTAGTGGAAGGGGGGATAACAGCGATCCGCCTCTGCTTGCCACCGGCGGTGCCGACGCGCTTGAGTCGGAGGTGTCTTGCGGAACTGATCGTTGACGACTTGCCGAGCGACGACGAGCGTCAAGAAGCTTCCGGTCTTCTGCCTCAGGGTCGTACGGTAGGTGCGACTTTGTTGACTCCACCTCCAATCGAATCATGGCAGGGGGGTCGTACGAGCACAACGATAATGCTAATGTGGCCCGCTGTTTCGAGGTGACAGCAGCCGTCTTGGGTGTGTGCGCGTTGAGGTCGATCACCAACACCCCAAGCACAGTACGCTCATCTCCTCCACCAGCGGAAGGAGACAATGCTTGAGAGCCACCACGGGGCGTTGGAGAGAGGGACGACGGATTACGAATCTGCAGCACCGTTAGCTGAAGGAGACGGTCCGGCGATTTAGGAGTTCTGAATAGTGCATCATGATGAAAGAGGACCTCACCACCCTCGCTGTTTGCCAAAGCAAGAGTAGCGCCCTCCTCGCTCGCATGCTTGCCGCCTCCAGCAGTCCACGTCACTTGATATTTGTAGGAGGCGGAGGTACTTGTTTGGGGGGATGGACGGGCAAGCGCTGGCGGTAGCTTTACAGCGTCAATCAACACTTTAAACTCGAGTGACATCTAAAATACGCGAAGTACAGAGTACAATAAAAATGAAGAAAGAATCGAACTTGTTGTGCTGTGGAGACGAAAACGACTGCGCAGAGGTTTGTGCCCGTTGAATGAAAAGACCCCTAGTTGTGGTAACCTCGTTTTATGAACCTACGCAAGAGACGAGGAGTGAAATGCGAGCACTTCGAGTGCAGATCAAAAGTTCACAGAGATGACGGCAAAAAATGCAACTTTGGAATGACTTCAACAACAAAAACAAAAAAAATGTGAAACATCCAACGATCTTTGAGAAGGGAGGAAAAAAAGATCAGTGGAACGCACAGTAACAGACGTGTGTGGTGGTGAAGTAATAAAACAACAACAAGTGTGGGGAAAACAACGCAGCGTAACGCTACTACTGACTACTCACGTGTTTTTGTTGTGCGTGGTGCATCTTTACTGTTGCAGAAAGTCCAAAAGAGTGTTATCGACATGTGTCGCATCAGACGTGTTTTTGTTTTTTGATGTCCGCATTATAATACGATTTCTCTGGCCAGTTTTGGCAACAATCCACCAAACACATTCACACGGAGTATGTGCTAAAATGTATCTGCATCATCGTCGTTGCTGCGACGCTCGCTCGGCTTTCTTTGTTTCAACTTTCGGCAACCCTTCCACTAACTTGGTAAAACTTTCCATGTCTCTTGGCTCCTTGGACAGCAGCACATCCATCCCTTCGAGCACATACGCTGGTCTGACGTCATACACCACCAGGGGCACTATTTTAGTTGAGTCAAACGGCATCGGAAACCAACCGTTTTTGCGGGAATAGACGTCCCAGCTGCTGTCGAGGAAGGGCTTTTTTGTTTGAGCAGCACAGAGACAAAGCGCAACCGGACCGCCCGATGCCGCAGCCGTCAGCGGCGCCTCTGGGAACGCACAGCACCAGAGGTATTGATCATGCGGAGCCGGAAAGTTTTCTTGCAGCTTTTTCGCGTTGCTGCGGATCCCCTTGGCCCACATGTCGTGTAATGCATCCACGTCAACGACAACGTAGCATAAATCTGGTCGTGCACGACTGTCCTTCAGATGCCACAGTTGAAAAAATGCTCTTTCCAACTTGGTACTTCCAACAGCGGCATATCGAAGCACTTTATAGTTCTTGAGATCCCCTTGCGTCATGTTGAGGAAAATTCGTAGCGACCCGAGCTGCTCGATTAGCTGCCCAGGGAAGACGTCAATTTTGTTGCCGGTGCTGCTCCCTGCAACCGCAAGAGCAGCTGCAGGGCCATTACCCCGGACAACATGAGTTACTGACAATGGTTTACCTTGGTTGTCCGGCTTTTTCAGTTCGTCCATTCTTTCACACCATCGAACGAACCCCATTTCCTCGATACACGGCCGTGACTCCCACGTTGGCTCGCTGTGCTTCCATACGCAGAGGTACTCATAGGAGGACGCTGCACGAGCAGCGGCGGTGGTGCTGCACTGTTCATCCACATCGGCGTCCCACTTGCGGCAGGATGTGGCGCTGTGCCGCTTTGACGACCTCCGGCGATCAGTCACGTCAACAAGTTCATCGTCTTCTTCATAGTCATCCTCTTCCCCGTCCTCCTCAAACACCTCATCGGCTGCACTCTCATCATCGCCTAAATAGTTCACGGAGTTGCTCACAGAGTGCGAAGGGTGTGAAGAAGTATCCGTAGAGACAAGCGACGTCGTGGAGAACGAAGGCTCCTCCAAAGCACCACCGCCAATACTCAAGTTGCTGGTGTTGACAACGACGTCCACCTCTCGCGAGGCGGCACTTTGATAAGAGGAGGCCGTGTTGTACTCTTCCGTCATTTACAGCTGCGCGCACGCAAAAAAAAACTATGTAGTTTGCGCGCGGCGACACGACAAAGCAAAACAGTTCACCAAAACAAAACAAGTCCTTGCAATCGGACGCGACGAACAACGGCTAATACCGAGGCGGTTGGAAGCTTAAGGATGAGCAATTCCCTTTCCTTCCAGTACTCAACGTCGCGTGGATAATTTTGTCTTGCACACTATCCTAACTTTATTGCGATATCATCGTCAAAAAAGGGGAACAACTTAAGAAAATTCAACTGATGTGAGTATGAGACGGCCTTTGTGACATTGGGGGGAAGAAAGTGTGTGAATTCGTTCTCAAATTTCCGTTGCGTGTCCTTTTCTTTCTTTTGCTGTGTTGATGTATTTTGTGTTTGATGATGTTCGGAAGTGAGGGGATTTCTCTGGCTGTTTGTGTTTTTTGTGTGACTTGTTGCAATCCCCCAGAACTCAGATGAACAGTGCGGTCAGAGGAAGCATCCACGTTGCCAACGACACAACGAGGAACAATGTAATCACTGTGCCGATTCCCAAGAAGTCACGTGCGGCAAGGTAAGGCTTTCCGAATTCATCTTCTGCGAGAAGACTGTTGACGTTCGGGAAAGAGCTAATGGGAAACGCCATCGCCCCAGAGCACATCAACACACTCAAGAACACTAACGTGGCGGGGGAGATGGCGCTAGCTGTGAAGAGAGAATGCCAACTGAAGTGATGCTGCACCGTTGCCGCCACAGCTGGCGCAAAAGTAGTGGTGGCGACATGATGACCTATTTTCGTCGCACTTGCCACTGCAACTGCTGCAGCGCCGCTGTGGCCAGCCGCCGGCAGCATAAAACCGATCTTCGCGACAATAGGCAGCAAGATCATGGCAGCCACCGTGTGTGACACGAAAGTGGTGACCAGCCCAACGCTACAAATCACCACTGCAACCGTCACGTACGCACTCTGCGATGCAACGAATGCCTCCATGAGGGACGCCACGAGGTCCACCATGTGCGAGTCCCTTGCACACACACCGAGCATGTTGCCCCCTGCGAGCAAGAACATCAAGTGCCACGATAACGTGTTAAAATCTTCTTTTTTGAGAACACCGACACCAAAGAACAGCACGATGGGGATGAGGGCAATGATGCCGGTATCGCCAAACAACAGACTTGCTGGCAGACACCACAACACAACAGTGATGAGCGACACCGTCACCACAAATATTGTCTCCACTGAGCGCGGCGTACGAATGTTTGCGTTGTGTGTCGATGTGACTTGCAACGGAATGTACGAGACATGTTCAAAGGGGTTGAACCACCATAGCAGCAGCCACCAAGCCCCTAACAACGCTACCGCGACAAGAGGTAGAGAGATGGCCACCCATGAAGAGAAGCTCACATTGTGGAACGTGAGAACTTGCAGCGCAACTGCGTTTTGCGGCGAGGCAATGGGAGAGAGCATGCCACCTAAGTTGCATGCAATGGCGAGGCCCAGAAGGATTGCTTTTGGCGCGTTGGTGTCGGAGGGGAACTCCCACAAGGTTTTTTGAATGACGCCAAGCACCAACAACGGCGCTGCAACGTTGGAAACGAAGCTGCACAGGAGGCAAGAAAGGACCATGACGCCTAATAGGTAAAGTGACGGACGGTGGGCGGTGTGGTGATGCAGCCATGATGCGGCAACATCCTCTAGTCGAACCTTTGAGAGCGCCTTCGCGATGGTGAGGCCGCCCAACACAAGAATTTGAACATGATCAAACACGTGGGACAACATAATACGGGAAGAAATCACGGGCGACGCCACCTCGCCGGATGTTGGATCTCGCAGAATACATGCAGCCATGATGCGGCAACATCCTCTAGTCGAACCTTTGAGAGCGCCTTCGCGATGGTGAGGCCGCCCAACACGAGAATTTGAACGTGATCAAACACGTGGGACAACATGATACGCGAAGAAATCACAGGCGACGCCACCTCGCCGGATGTTGGATCTCGCAGAATACCAAGAGGCACCGCCACAATGGGAATGAGCATAGCAGTGCAAAAGAAAGGGATCGCCTCGGTGATCCACATCGTCACCACGAGCGCAAACAACGCAAAGCACTTGTGCGCCGCTGCGTGTTCCACGAATATGGGCGAGGACATGGCAGCACCAAACACGATAGCGGAGAGCAGCACAAATCGCCATTTCGCGTGCCATTGCTCTTTGGTGTTCATGACCAAGTCTTTGTACATGTCGAGGGGCTCATCGAACCGACGGTGAAAGTCTTGGGAAATCATCGTCGACATTTGATGGAGTTTAGGAAGAAGCGTGGAGAGTGGCGACATGGCAATTTCTGCCTCCACCGCATTGGTGAAGTCACCCTCCTCCCCACGGTGCTTGACGAGTTTTTTCAACGTTTTCCGCAATGCTTCAAGATTCAGCTCTGCAAAGTGCTCTAGACGATGGGCGCTGGCGTACCACTCAATAAACTGACTGCGCAACACACGAATATCCCCGCTTCCCTCCGCACTACGTGTGCTTTGGGAAATGATACGCATGAAGACGCTCTTCATAGGCGACATGATCTTCGAACATAACCCCTCGTCCTCATTTCTCTCCCAAGGCTTTGGGGCTGAGGCGTGTTGTTGTTCGTTGTCAACACTGGAGTAGCCAGAGTTATTGCCTTCGGGGAATGAGGCGTTGATCTCAGTGATGCTCGTGTTGCCGGCGGCGTTGGTCATTTCGGTTCCTTGAAGAGCTTCGTCGCCGCTTTTATGATGTCTGCGCTTCGACTTCCGCTGGGGGAAGAAGGAGCCCGCAAAGTTGTGCGGGGTGCCACGAGGGGCGACCGGCGAATCTCGGTCCAGCTGTTCTGAAGCCACTAACGTATCGTGCTGGACAGTCAGCTCCTCAAGGAGCGTGCGGAAGTGATCTTCGGCTTTTTTCAATTCTTCCCGAATCACTTTGAATAATTCTGTTGTGAAGCGTTCTCCCCTCAGCGGTGAGCGGATACAAAGTTGCTTCAGACGCTTGTACGACACATAGTATGCTGCCCAGTGCTCGAGCATCTCCTCTTGCATACGCTTTCCGAACTTCATGATGGTGATGGAGTTGTGTGTGCGTTGATTGTGGAGAGGGACGTTTGGTTGCGGTGTGTTTTGATTCCGTTGCTGTTGTTGTTTTGTTGTTCTTTTGTTTGTTTTGTTTTTCTCAAGTGAAAGAAAAGGAGACATACGAATTGGTTGAGATTTTTTTGAAGGAGTTGACGGGGAACCGGCGATAAACCCAAAAGGTGAGATCAACAAATAATCTACAGTCACTAACATATTGCTAACCCGTTGTTGTTGTTGGTAGGTTTCCTAGGCTAGCATCGTCACACATACGGGTGGTCACTTCCCCGCGAATCTCCGAGAAGAAGGGGACGTATGGGGTGGTGGTGGTGCGGCGGCAGCGACGGTTGGTCGTGTACTAGCGCCCGTCGTCATAACGCGTGGAAGCGATTTTTCAGCTTCATGAACGCGCTTGGCCATTTGTTGATCCGGCGTCCCACGAACTAGCAGCCGCAGTGATTCTGCCTTTCCTACTTTTCGACTATTCAAATTGCTTGCATCTGGCAAACTTGCAGCGTCATCCCGCCGTTGAGCGGTTGGCGCCGATGCGGCTGTTTCCATGCGAGCACTACCCGCGGATGGATTCGCCACAGCTCTTCTTTCTGCTGTTGCAGAAACCGCAGCTTGAGGTTGCACTTGTTGTTGGTTGCGCGCAGATGTAATCCTAGAAAGTCTGTCGGCTAAACTCTGAGTGCTGTCACGAGTTGCTGTAGAGACACCGGACGATGAGGCGGGTCGAGCTCGCAGCGACAGCGATCCTGCTAGTTCACTGAGGAGCACACCACTGCAGGCCTTGGCTTGCATGAGCTCTTGCTGCTTGAGACTGAGGATAGTTGCCCAGTGCTCTTTCCAGGCTCGCTCCACCTCCTCGCGCCGTGCACGTTCGGAGTTGGTAAGGGCAGCGGTGTAGTATTCGTTGAGGGACGATGTTGATGACGCCATAAACAAAACAAATCAAAATGGAGGGGATGCTACTGAAAAATTCAAAAAAGAAAAGAACGACGCGCTCTCTGTTCTTTGTATGATGCAACTCAACAATAAGAAAAGCAGCTCAAACCCTTCACGTGACCTCCCTCAGTGTTTCATCAGGCCGTCCACACACGTGTGCTGCTGTTGTGCGCAAAGAAGTACAGTGTGTGTTTCGTTAATTTATTGCTACAAAATAAATTCCTTCCTACCCTCCAATAAAAAAAAAAGAAGGTAAGGGTCTAATCGTTCTGTGGAGCTCTTGCGTCCCACAAGGGCTGTGCGCGTTAGTAAAGGGGAACCTCTTCGACCAGAGATTGCACTTTGGTAGGCACTACTCGACGTGTTGACGACGGCCCAACACTTCCCGCCCTAGAGGGCCGGGGAGGTGCGGAGGGCAGCGACCCATCACCAGTGGTTCGTTGAGATTTGCTCGCTGTTTGGTCACCAGATTGCTGCTTCATAACGAATGTGGTCGTTGTTGTGGTGGTGGTCGTGACGATCAGCTCCTCAAACTCTGCTGGGCTTGCACCACAGTGGCGCACTTCAGCGTCTGTAAAGAAGTTCCCGACGATATACTTGTGACCGATGTGCATTTCCTTGCAAAGCGTTTCGATGTCACCGATGCACTCGAGGATCAACCGGCGTGTTGGTTCTCGAACTTCCGCTTTGGCACGGAAGCCCTTTGCTTTGGACACGATCCCCTTGGCAACCTTGTACAAGTCGTACAGCATTTTCACAAGTGCGGGGCGGTTTGCTTGGAGGTAGTCCAGGCGGTACATCTCCGCTTGCATGGCACTGAGTCTTCCCTCCAGCTCTAACGTCTTATTCACTTGGTTCTCCAAGTCCGACTGAAGGGCAAAGCACGCTTCGTCCTTGAAGTTGAGGAATTGAATCAGTTCAAGGGGGAGTTTCGTGTGACCAGCTGGTCGATCGTGTATCATGAGCGACTGTAGAGTTTTGTTCACCGCGGATCCATTCTCAAGCCCAAGTTGCGCAATGATTGCCTTTGTACCGCCCTCTGTGATGGACGTCGCCGCTGCAGTTCTGTCGGATGACGTTGCGGCGAGGGCAGATCGTAGGAATGCCAGCCACCGTTCACGCTCTTCCGTTGCATTGCGCTCCACTTCACGGGCGTGGCGTTGGGAGCGTCGTTCGAAGTCTAGGAGGAGCATCGATTCGCGTTGCACGGACTGAGTTTTAATCACCTGTGCATCTGTCAACAATGTCGCCACTTGACGCTCCAACGCTTCCACGTGGCGGCGTTGCTCCTCATCGGACTCCACTTCCGCCCGTCGGTCCTCTAACCCCTCTAGTGCACGACAACGTGCTTCAAGGCTGGCGTTTTCTAGGCCCCCGTTGCGAAGGGCACCGATCATGGCCTCGTGCTGCGACTGCATGTGCTTCAGTTCCTGCACAAGTGCTTCGTTCGTGTAGTGCTCAGGGTGCTGAATGATGTCGTCCACACGGGCAGCGTTCTCTAAGTGCACCGCGATGGCATCGTCGAGGTCGGAGATGCCAACCGAAGTGGGGAGAGCATCTCGCAGGGACTGTGTGTGATAGACATATTCGGAGGAAGCCTTGTTGTCGCTTGCACCCTCTGCATGGGTATCTTGCGCGGCAGCGTCGCCAGGCCCGGAGATGCTCCACTTGGGTGCTCGCCCTCCGAGTGCTAGTGGTCCACGTGCAGCCGACGAAGATGACGACGAGACTGGGAGAAGAATGACATCTGCATCTCGCTTCAAGTCGTTGGATCGGATGCACGGGTTGAGCTTCGTGATTTGTGCTGGTGTGGTTCCGAAGCGGTGGGCCACAGAGGTCAGCAAATCTCCTTCGCGAACATTGTACCGTTGCAGTGTGACTGAGGTCGCGGTGCCGTCATCTGTGGTCGTCGCTGCTTTCTTCTGGCCCCCGCGTCCCGGGGACGTTCGAGCCGCTGCAGCACGTGGGTCCACATACCTAGCGTTGGACGGAAGGAACACTTGCTGCATGCTGGGGAGTGGTGCGTTGGGGTGGAGACGAAGGTGCTCGTTGCACTGTAAGAGCGTGGCGACGTCAATGCCGCTACGATCGGCGAGTTGCTGAAGGGTATCTCCTGCCGTGGACATAAAGCTGTTCAATGGCATTGGGCTCACCGTGTGTTGCTGCAGTGCGGCGGCGCCACGTCGTAGGGGAATGAGCAGCGGCTCTCGAGATGTAATTTCATCTGATGAATCCAAGGCGATCAACCTCGGGTTCCACTTTTTCAAATCGTCGACCTTCAGGCGGTATGTCGCCGCAACGCTGGCCACGGTGGAGCCAATCTGCGGGGGAATTCTCCTAAAGGTAGGGTTTGATACGGAGGGAGGGACGAGGACGGATTCGAACGGTGTCCACTTGGCATCTGGGTTCGCATCACGCACGTCGTCGAGTGGTACATTGTGGCGGCTCGCGATTTTATCTGCACTATCGCCCTGGCGCAGCATTGTTCGGCTGAAGCCAAGGCGGTCAGCGTTGGGGGCGAACACGACGACCTTGGTCCCCTTGGGGATTGGTTTGTTGACATCGACGATGGTCGGATTCGCGTACCGAATGGCGTCTGGGTGTGTTCGTGTGCGAATGGCAATCGTCATGGCGGTGTCGCTCGCCCCGGCCTCCTCCACTCGCATGCCTCGGAGAAGAGGATTCAACACTTTGTTCCCGGAGTAGAGGTTGGGGAGCAGCAGCACTTGGGCTGGTCCGACGCACATGTGCTCCAAGTCCAGAGCGGCATCTTTGTTGGCGCTCATAATCGCAGATATGGGGATGGCAAACTTCGTAGCAATGTCTTCCAGGAGTTCGCCTGCTGCAGCCTTGTACCGATACGGTTCCGTGCTTGCAGGGGGAGCATCTTGCGGCGATTCTCGATCGCGGACGACAATGACACGGCGGTTGACCGACAGCGGGCCTGTGTGATAAGCCAGGAAGGGGTTATGTGCACGTATGGCGACTTTGTTCCCGGAGTAGAGGTTGGGGAGCAGCAGCACTTGGGCTGGTCCGACGCACATGTGCTCCAAGTCCAGAGCGGCATCTTTGTTGGCGCTCATAATCGCAGATATGGGGATGGCAAACTTCGTAGCAATGTCTTCCAGGAGTTCGCCTGCTGCAGCCTTGTACCGATACGGTTCCGTGCTTGCAGGGGGAGCATCTTGCGGCGATTCTCGATCGCGGACGACAATGACACGGCGGTTGACCGACAGCGGGCCTGTGTGATAAGCCAGGAAGGGGTTATGTGCACGTATGGCGATCTGTGCGACGCGTGAGGTGCACAGTGCCCACCGATGCCCACGGCTCGCCTGCTGCATTGCTGCTCTCCGTGCTGTGAGAGCGATCAGAGGACGCAAGGCCGGGTAAGTGGATGACAGAGCCTGCAACCGGGTCAGTGTCGTGCTCCCAACCGTTGGCGCGCTTGAGCTTACGCACATCGATGCCCAACTTCTTTGCAAGAGACGATGCCGTGTCGCCACGCTCCACGTTGACTTTGTAGATGGAGGCAAGGTAGCCGTCCTCGTCCTCAGAGTTCTGTCGCTGGATCACCAGCTCTACCCCCTCACGAAGGGGCTCTACAAGCCCTCCCGCAGAGGGGCATTGACGAGCAAGATGTTCTGGGGCAACGCCGTATCGGTGTCCGATGGACATGAGCGTCTCGGCGTTGCCGCTTGTGCGATGCACTATGGTTGTCGTGCCGCTATTCTTACGCTGCCTTGCCGCCGCAAGCTGTGGAGGAATGACAACAGGCGTGCCTTCGGGAAGTGGGGCCTGTCCTTTGTTGGCGTGCTCGTTGAGCTGTGATGCTAGCACTGGGTTGGCCTCTAAGAGCCATCCCACGCCGCGTTGCACAGCTGAATCGTCTCCCTCCCCTCCAAACATCAGTCGGCTGAGATCCTCAAGGCTGGCCACTTGACCGCCCGTGTACACAACAGGCGTACGATGAATGGGGACTGGGACAGCGAGGGCATCCACGTGGGGGACAATAATCGTGTCTTCAGGGCCAACCGAGACGACGCCCTCATCCGCAAGTTTTGGGTTGAGGCGGCGAAGGGTTGCCTCATCGCAGGAGAAGTGGGAAGCGAGCGCATCCACTCGAATGTGACCCTTGGGGGTGACCGCGACAAGGGGCATCGCAGAGTCACGAATAAGACGAACGGAGCCTTGGATGGCGTCGTCGTCATCGCTGTCCCCTCCATCACTGGAGAGCCGAGTGATCTTACCACCACCGTTGTTGTTCATAGTTCCTCGACGAATGACAACCGGCATGACATCGTCGTCATCACTGTCAGTGCCGACGCGAAGGGCATCGGCTACTGCGGACTCATCGGCACTCATTGTCGCCTGGTAATATGGATTCGTGACGACATCCTCCTGTTGCAGCTGCGGCGATGGATTGTATGCGTAGTGCACCGCTGGAGGCAGGGTTGCATACGGCTGTTGGACATAGTGAACCTGCTGCTGCTGGTACTGCGGCTGTTGGAACTGCGTTTGGTTCGGTTGAATCAACAGGTTCCGCTGTGGTTGCTGCTGCACGTACTGCACCTGGGGTTGCTGCTGCTGCTGCTGCAGATATTGCAGTTGGGGTTGCTGCACGTACTCAGCAGGTTGGGGTTGCAGCGGCCGTTGTTGTTGCTGTTGGATGTACTGCAGCTGTGGTTGCTGTTGCTGACCGCTTTGCTGCTGCACGTACTGAATCTGTGGCTGTTGTTGTTGCTGTTGTTGCGGAGGCAGAACAATACGCTGCGTCATTGCAACTTGATCCGTGGCGCCCTTAAGCGTTGGGTTGACACGCAGCAGCTCCTGCACAGGAACGTTGTACTGGCGCGCAACGTCAGCAACGGAGGCGGGGGCGGGGCGAGCAGGAAGATACACCTGTGTTGTGGCTGGGATGGGTGTAGTCGGGGAGGCGATGTTTGGATTCGCTTTAAGCAGCGTGGCAACGTCAACGTTGTTCTGGTGGGCAATGTCTGCAAGTGTTGTTGGAGCAACGGCCTGTTGTTGTTGGATGTATTGCACTTGTGGTTGCTGCTGTCCAGGTTGTTGCTGTAAGTACTGCACTTGAGGCTGCTGTTGCTGCTGAACGTACTGCACCTGGGGTTCCTGTTGCTGGCCAGGTTGCTGCACGTACTGAATCTGTGGCTGTTGCTGTTGCTGGCCCTGGGGTGGAGGCAGCACAATGCGCTGTGTCGTCGCCACCTGGTCCGTGGCACCCTTAAGCGTTGGGTTGACGCGCAGCAGCTCCTGCAAAGGAACGTTATACTGGCGCGCAACGTCAGCCACGGTGGTTGGTGCAGAGCGAGCAGGCAGGCACACTTGCGTTGTCGGAGGGATTGGCACCGTGGGCGATGCGATGGTTGGGTTTGCCTTAAGCAGCGCGTTGATGTCGACGTTGTTCTGCCGGGCAATGTCAGCTAGCGTCTGTAGCGCGATGGGCTGCTGTTGGACATACTGATGCTGACCGACAGGCTGTAATTGTTGTGGCTGTTGCACGTATTGCACTTGAGCGGATCCAGGTTGCTGCTGGACGAGCTGCCCGGGCTGTTGCTGTACAAACTGGACCTGCGGCTGTTGTTGTTGTTGTTGGATGTACTGCACTTGTGGTTGCCCGGGTTGCTGCACGTACTGCACTTGAGGCTGTTGAACGTACTGCACCTGTGGTTGAGCCTGTTGCTGGCCAGGTTGTTGTTGCGTGTACTGAATCTGTGGCTGTTGTTGTTGTTGGGGCGGCGGCCACACAATGCGCTGCGTCGTTGCCACTTGGTCCGTGGCACCTTTCAGTGTCGGGTTGACGCGTAGCAGCTCCTGCACAGGAACGTTGTACTGGCGCGCAACGTCAGCCACGGTGGTTGGTGCAGGGCGAGCAGGCAGGTACACCTGCATCGTCGGGGGGATTGGCACCGTGGGCGATGCGATGGTTGGGTTTGCCTTGAGCAGCGCGTTGATGTCGACGTTGTTCTGCCGGGCAATATCTGCCAGGGTTACAGGCACGGCTGACTGCTGAGCGTACTGCGGCTGCTGGATGTACTGCACTTGCGGCTGAGGTGGTAGCACGATGCGCTGGGTTGGGGCAACTTGGTCCGTTGCACCCTTGAGGGTCGGGTTTGCACGAAGGACGTCCTCCACAGGGACGCCGTGCTGGCGCGCGATGTCAGCAACTGCTGCGGGGGCTGTGCGCGCAGGAAGGTAAATTTGGGTTGCTGGAGGGAGTGGCGCAGTGGTCGACGCAATCGTAGGGTTTGCCTTCAGGAGTGCGTTGACGTCAACATTGTGCTGGCGAGCGAAGTCCGCAAGGGTGAGCGGAGCTGGGGCAGAATGCATCTGTTGCTGCTGAACTTGGAGCGAGACAGGTAAGTCATACTGAATTTGTTGTTGCTGTATTTGCGGTAGCACGATGCGCTGTGATGTTGAAACACGGTCCGAGGCACCCTTCAGAGTTGGATTGGCGTTGAGCAACAACTCGACAGGAGTGCTGTATTGGCGTGCAAGTTCAGCGACGGTCGACACTGCTGTGCGGGGTGGAAGGTAGACCTGTGTGGTGGCCGGGATGGGCATCGTTGGGGATGTGATGGTGGGGTTCGCTTTAAGGAGTGCATGGACGTCAAGATTGTGCTGCCGAGCAACATCTGCGAGCGTGAAAATTGTGGCCGGCTGCTGCTGCTGCTGCTGGATGTATTGAATTTGTGGCTGCTGTTGGACGTACTGCTGTTGTTGCGATGCGTCCTGGTAGTACTGCTGCACAGGCTGTTGCTGTTGGGCGAAGGCAGCAGGAGACAGCAGCATGGCAGGATCCAGCGGGGAGGGTTGTTGGTGCGCACCAACAATGGTAGGGAAGTAGATCGGCGTGCCTTGGGGAAGGGGCTCATACGGTTCGTTGACATGCGGGTTCGCAAGCATAAAATCTCGAAGAGGGATGCCGCATTCCGAGGCGGTGTGTGCAAGGGAAGACGGGTGGGATTGCGGCCGGTAGTACGCCGAGTGACTGACACCACCACCTGCCGCTGTGGACGTGGGTGAAATGTAGAGGGGCATCGACATGCTAAGGCCACTGCGGCTTAACGCATCAATGTCATACGGCGTTGCTTGAACTTCCTTGTCGACACCAGCAGACAGTGGTGAGAGCTCAGATCGTGAAGGAGATCCAAAATCTAAGCTACCATCGCCGTCGTGATGGCCCTCTCCCTCTGTTGCAATGGATGCTTTCTTCATGTGAGGCAAGAGTGACACATCGGCGGCTGGGAGAGCGCTGGTGGCTGCGATTTGATCTAGCTTATGAGCCCGTAGAATTGCCCGAAGGGTAGGGAAGTAGGTGGTCACCGGAACGTCGGGGGCTGAGGCCACCAGGGTAGCCGATGCGGAGTCCACAATGTCCTCTAACGTCATCCACGGACCGTTACGATGCAGCCGGTGGAGACGAATGTAGTCTACTTGTTGGGTAGCGGTACGCTCGTCCCATCCTGGCACAAAGTAGCTGAGCATCGCGGAGAAGACGGCGTCTTGCAGTTGTCCAGTAAGACCGTCAAAGCCTCCGCCGTAACGAAGGGCCTCTGCGATGGGTGGGAGGTACTGTCCGGCAAACTTTTCTGCTAGTTCTAATCGGCTCGTCATGTTGATAATAGACGGCGGCATGACGGCAATGATCAGGTACCCGCGAATGTGCTGGGGGATGCGGTCGACAGCGCCACCACACCACTCCTTCATCTCCTCCTTCAACGTATCAAACGCAGGGAAGGTGGCGATGCGGTCCATGGTGTCGGCGTTGCGAGGGATGCCGGGTGGTATGTGCTGGAAGAACGTCTCCTGAAGGATGAATTGTTGGAGGTCTACAGGGAGGACATGGTAGGAGTGATCGAGCATGCGTGTGGCGGTCTGCAATGTCATTTTAGCATTCGTCCCTTTACGGGAGTTGCTGTACGTGACCAGCGCTGCTGCGTACGGCTCGAGGTTGACAGGAGGCCACATGGCACGAAGGCGTTGTCGGAGGGAAAGGAGAGTAGGGAACTCACAGAAGCGTTTCAACCACTGCAACTGTGCTTCCGTAGAGCGAGTGTCCCAGTCCGCGCATCGAGCAGCGGTTGCGTTGTACACCACCTCGGAGCTCTCTGTGGCCCCACTGCCCAACTCCCCTACCGCAGCAGTGGGCACTACGATTCGAGGTGCGGTGTACTCCATTGTGAGCCTCGCCTCGTGGAATGTGAGGCCGTCGTATTTATCTGTGTACTGCAAGTGGAAGTCTAGCATCAACGCATGGAGTTGATCTCTTGATAAATGTTCCGCTTGGGCATTCACTACTTGATTCTGGATGGCAGTTTCCACATCGGGCACACAACGCGTGCGGCCATGCTCAATCAATCGAATCAGTGGCAAGTTACCAAGTGTGGGTTGGGTCTCGATCATCTTGATGGATTGGAGCAAATGAACGGAGCTTTCAGGGAGCTCACGTTTAGTGTACAAGTCTTTGATGTAGTCCGCAAGCTCTTCCGGCGCGGGGACGGTGAAGAGTGCTTGAAATAATTCAGCCTGCTGTGAGGAGCGAAGGAGAGCCCAGTCGTTCACGTACGGCGCCGCTGCATCAAACACGAGAGCACGACGGGCCATGTGTGATAGCCTCTTCCAACCCGCCTGCAACTCCCGGGTTGCACGTTGTGCGATTGCAGGCGGCAGTGTGCCGACCAATGATGTGAGTTCTGTTTGTGTGAGGGACGTGGCGTTGCGCACGTTAGCCTTCAACAGTTCCGCTCGACGAGCAGCTTTGTCCATGCGATCCTTACGCGGGGCGCCGAGCGTATTGAAGTTAGCGCACAGCCGCTCCACATCACGAACAAACGATAAGATACTCGGATAAAGGCCCTTCTTTTGCGCCCAGTCTACCTGTTGCGCACGAGACCATTGAGGCCACTGCTCCTCGTAGTACTGTAACGTAGTGAGAAGGAGAGCGTACTGATGCTGCGTGGTGAGGACTTCAAGTCCAAGGTCCAGCTTGGGGATCGCTTGGCAGACATCATACTCAGACACGGGAAGTGTGGCATCGGCGGCCACTACAACATCGTCAAGACTGGGGTCCTGCTGCCGAGATAATTCATAGCGCAACGCCATCAGCATGTTAGCGGGCAGGTCCGATGGAGTATCTGCCGCGGTGCACACCGTACGGACGTAATTAAACAATCTCTCGAGTTGAGGTTTCGCAGGCAGAATAGGAATGGGCATCGACTTGCGTTTCTTTTGGGTCGTTGACATGGGACTTGTTGGAGTAGGCGCATCCTTCGGCTTGGTGGCAGGGGCTTGACTGGTGGATGAAGTCACTGGTGCATTGACCGACGGGGAAGATTGCGCCTCCCTCAAGGATCGTGCCACTGCGGCGAGCTGCGCCTTCTCGCGTGCAGATTGCTTGACCTGGGCAGCATGCTGATTGACAAGTTGCTGAGCGTCTTCAATCTTCTGCCGCGAGATACCAAGCTTGGCGGTGAGGTCGGCGTTGGTTTCAATCACATTCTTGTGTTCCACTTCTAAGCGTTGGTAGGCATCTTGCAGCTCTTCAATGCGCTTTTCTAATTCCTTCCTGCGCAGCTCAGCTGAGGACAATGCTGCATTGACTTTTGCATACGCTGCGGCCTCCTCCACGTGGGTCTCCTTGATGCGGGACTCTTTCACGTTGCGCTCTTTCAGCAGCTCAGCGTTGAGCGCTTGAATTTTAATTTCAGCATCTAGCAAGCGCTTCTCCGTGGCCTGAAGATGGTTCGTCATGACTCTGCGAATGCTTTTGTTGGAGTCTTCGGACGTCATTGTGACTCCTGCGTCTTTTGCCGCTAGTTGTTCTTCACGCTTGTGCAGCTCTTCAATCGTTGAGTTCAGTTGCTGATGCAGATCCGACACAGTGGCCGCCTTGCGCTCAAGCTCATCCTTGATGTTGAGCGCTTCTAGTTGAGCACGCGCAACTCGATCGTCGCATCGACGTTGGAGTTCAAGTGCTTGCGTCTGCAGCGCAGCCATCGATTCACGCAAAAAGACGACTTCCTCTTCTCGCCGCTCAAGTGCCGTGGCCAGCGCAAGTTCATCGCCGCCGATGGGCGTCTCAGTGTCCATGACGACAACGCTCCCATCCACCGGCATGATCCACACACGGCTGACCATTGCTGACGCCACCACATCGGCGCACTGCACGTAGTTGCTGTTATGATCTCGTCGCTCTTCTATCACTCGGCGGGATTCAATGTCGACGACACTAGTGATGCCCATTGAACTCGCCCAGATGCGAGGCCCAACGCGAAGGAGCAGCGTGATGGGTCCATGCGAGGACAGCGGAATGCTGGCGAGCAGCTTCCCAGACGTTGCACGCCACACATCGAGGGTGCCGTCTTCTCTGGCACCCCACAGCGTATCCCCAGCAGTCACCATGTGCGTAATCGATGCGCGTGACCCGCCCGTCCACTCTCTGCTGGACTTTTGGACGACGTCCCACATCTTCACCGTGCCGTCGTCGCCACCGCTAAACAAGCGATCGACGCGAGTGGCGAGGGCACGGACGGTCGAGCCGCCATGATGGAATCGTCCAATGAATGCACGCGTGGTGAGGTCCCACTGCACGATGGTGAAGTCTTGCGCACCGCTGAATACAAAATGACTGCCTCGCTCATGCACAAAGGAAGAAATAGGGCCGTGATGGCGGACAAGTGTGCACAGGGGATCTTCTTGAAGGCAATGGGGGTGGGGGCCAATCACACGGATTTGGCCGTCGGTAAACCCACACCACAGCACTAGTGAGTCGAGTCGTGCCGCCGCAACACGCTCCTCGACAGCACTGCCCAAGGAGGTGGCCGGGGCAACGAGCACCGTCGTGCACAAGGTGTCGCTAGGAGTAGTGACGGCCAGGACTTCCCCACTACGGGTGTCCACCATGCCGAGGCTACCATCACGGTAGGTAATAAACAGCACATTCTCGGCGATGTAATGGCACGATCGCACATCGCACCCACCGCGGGCTGCGGGCTGCACACGCTGCACCACAGTACCAATAAACGCCGTGTTCGGCTGAATAGACTGGTTGCTCATGTTGCTATCATCAGGATTCTGTCCCTCTCCTAGTGTGGTAGACAGGGGGCCGTAACGAGCATAACGGATTGAGAACTCCGACACGCTTGATGGGCGCAAGAATGTTGGGCTACGCGCCACTGCGGTAGGAACGACGGCGGTGATGGGCGTACCAGCACCCACGGAGCCCTCGCGTCCCCCACCAGGTGTGCGGGAAGGGCTTGGAGTGTATTGTCGCCTGCTTGGCGTGGCACTGGGGGTGCTGTGCCGACGTGGCTGCGACTCGTGTTCGTGATTCAATAAAATAGAAGTAGGCGGCTGCTGAGCACCGACGTGCTCGTCGCCGTGAGGAATGGGCAAAACAGTTTCCATACACAAGTCCGTGTAAACTGTTGTCTCTTTTCCAACTCTGGAGTTGGGTTTCGATTGCGATCGTTAGGTGTTTGTGTTTCTTTTTTTTCTCTTCCGGAAGAAATAACGTCAAGTCTTCCAGTAATATTCTTTTTGTGTTTGAACAGCACAACACACAAGGGAAGTTTATCGATGGAAAATCAAGCAGCAGTTAGAATGCGAGGAGAGACAACGTAAATGCAAAAAAGACACGGAAAAGATCGCGGAGAACTTCACCTTGCGTTACTCATCATCCAGATCAGCACAGCAAAACATCATCGCGTCTAAGTCCGTTTGCATACTGCTGATGTTGTCGAACAACAGTGACTGATCCCACGCAACATCGTACGGCGCATCATGCTCAGCAGAAGGGCCGCTGATGTCGACGATCGCGACTGCTCTGGACACTGCAGCTACTGACGTGGCAGACTGCCAAAGGGCAAACTGTTCACTGCCTGCAGGGGCCCATAGCCACGGCAGGCTACTCACCCATCGACTGTTGACGCTGGAGCTCACAATTTTTGTTCCGTCCGATGTTCGAGAGCAGCCTGTGAGTAGGTCTGCGCTGGTGGTGAGGTGCGATGCCTCCGATGCACCGTGATGCGACGTGAGGGAGAGACCCAGCAGCCACTCACCACCGCTGCTCACCTTCGTGCTCAGCGCACTGCGAACGACGTAGTCGGATACTCCGCTGTGCACCGCAGCCCATGACACTGGAGCAACACTTTCAATCGTGGCACCTGGTGCAGCCAAATTCCCAGCTGCCCACGCAAGCATGTCCGCCTTTGAATTCGCCCCACTGTTGTGAAAAGGACTCAACAGTGGTGTGACGGTGAGGCTATACAACGATGCACATACAATCAAACGACGAAGGGTCACGCCGACATCTCTGTCGATAAACAACAATGTACACTGCTCTCGCAAAATGGAGGAAGCCGCAGCAGTACCACTACTTCGGCGGCGAATGAGGAGTGACGATGCGATGCAGCCGCATAGATTGTGCATGTTGTCGTCGGAGTGGTCAGGGTACACAATGTCCAACCCTACCAACCATGGGAGGCGTCGTCCACTGGTTGTTGTTGTTGAGGAGGGTTGCTGTTCCTCGAGGTGTCCTTCGCTTGGTGACCAGCCCTCCACAATACGCTGAAATCGGTCGGGAGTGAGAATGGTGAGATCTTCGCTGCTCGACTCCTTAGGGACCTCCTCAAGGAGTTCACCACGAATAGCAGCCGCAGCCCATCTCCAATTCAAAACACCGAAGCGAATGGTGCTGCGCTGCTTCAGCAACTCGACCATGTTATGCTCCCGCTGCGTCACTGCGAGGAGTAGAGCTGCCTCCAGGATGTCCGTTACCCAACAGTCTAGCCTGCTCCATAGTAGCGAGGCAGCAAACGCACCAAGGCCAACCCCTCCTCCAAGCTCCACAAGGCCGCTGCAGCCCCAGTCCTCAAGGGAACTGGCCGAACCACTCTTCACACGCAGCGCCGCTAAGAACTCGCAGAAAAACCGAGCGCCTGGCCATACAAACAACCCAGTAAGGTCAGAACCCTCGCCCACCACGGCGACGTTCCTCATCGCCCCGCACTGCACCACACGCAGAGGTGCGCATAACTCCGGCGGGAGTAGCACAAGGTCCTCCACGACGACATCGGAAGATACCACGGCGCCATCGTGAGTGATGACGTCTGTTCCAGCACGCGTTGATGACATCTTTTTAAAAAACACACACGTGTGTATCCAGTGGTGATGCCTGTCCTTTCTCCACTCGGGGTGTTGTGATGATGGGGGCAAACGAGAAACAAGATTACATGTCACACATTTTGTTCAAATCAGCAACGCCCCAAAGTAAACTCACTGAGACAAGTTGTACAAACAGCAACGTGGCGAGGTCAACACAAAAATCAAAAACTTGATTGATATTGCTCACTATCATCTAGCACTGTTGCTTCAGGCAAGAAGGGCAAGACTGCTCTCGCAACGTCAAGAGCCCATTGTAGCGACGCATCTGTGTCTCCTCCTTGAGCCCACGAGCTGCTGCTGCTGCTGCTGGCAGATGTCGGAGCCAAGACACTCAGCTCGAGAGGGCGATGAAATGCGCAAGCCTCCATCATTGCGACGCGAAGCCACGAGCCCCCATCCGATAGTATGGAGCCAACGCCCTCCTCGTCACCATCATCAGCACGACTAAGACTACGGTGAGCCTCGTTTTCATGGTGTTTCATGTACCAATCTAACGCACGAGCATGCGACACGGGATGTGCGTCGAAATACAACTCCAGCACGGGGAGCTCTCTCACAACGGCGGCGGTGGAGGGAGACAGACCAATATTATCGGAGGTGATATCATCATAGTCGTCAGTTGCAGCGATTGCGTCAAGCAATGACGACCAATCGTGACTAGATTGGTAGCCGTCAAGCAATGACGACCAATCGTGACTAGATTGGTAGCGCTCAACGGATGAGGGAGAGAGTGATGGTGGTGGTGATGTCTTCCCTTGTTGCCGCTGCTCCTCGACTATCATCACAGATTTCATGATGACCCGCGTCCTCGTGATCCAGTCTGCAGCGAGGCAAGCATCAAACCCAACCGTGCACCCAAAGGCGTCGAACTCCCTCCGAAGGTCAACACTGTCGTACGCGTCCAGCGGGGAGAGAGTGGAATGAGGCGTCTGCAGCACACACAACCGACACGGTGACCATTGAGCAATGAGACTGTCAGTTTCGGCAGGAGGCTTCCGCACCCACACAAGATCGCAGCCAACAACAAGTTGGGCGCCCTCAATAGAGTCATCGATTCTTGGCGCTTCTGTTGTGGTGTGTTGCTCGGGTTCAACAAGGGATGGGGGTTTTCGTTTTGAACCAACGGTGTCTCCTCGAGCGGCCTTGTGCCGTCGGATGCGTGGCGCTTCGCCCTCTGTGACAGTTGCAGCTCGCATACGACGTTCCACTGATTGCCAAGCAGCATCGCTTGTAACAGTCGACGAAGTAGTGGCGGCTTGCGGCAATGCAGCAGTAGAAAGTGTGTTGTTCGTGACGCTGGACTGCGGTTTGACGTCAACGTTCACGTTCACTGGATTTTTTTTTTTAACACTGCAGCTGGCGGAATCGACGCAGCGGCAGCAATCGACTCTCCTCCTTCAACAAGAGCCTCGTGGTGGTTGTTCTTTGCATCACGATCGTCTGTCGGTGAGGTTGTTGGAGATGATCTCCCAGAGACTCGTGCGGTGGTCGTTGAGGGGGAAGTCGACATGCTCTTCGACGAGTGCAATGGGGGAAAGGATCTGTTTTGAAGCAACGACGAACTACGTTGTATGACTGAGGTTGTGAGTGGAGCCGGTGCTGCAGGCTTGGCGTACAGCCACGAGAACATAGGGCGACGATGCACAATCCTTGTGATGGTGCCGTCCTCTCCCTCCACGAGTGTCACCGCCCCACCTGCCTCCACCGCTCCGGCATCGTCCGTGTCCTGCAGAGGGCCGCTTGTATCTCGAGTGCTATCGTGCACATAGACAACAGGCTTCCCTAATATTCTCGTAAACCACTGCATCCACTTAAGCCGCTGCACAAAAGATCTCGTGGACAGCTCAATGCGGAGGTATGGACCGTGGTCCTCCTCCCTTGCAGGCGTTGCGGAGGTGATGGGCGCGAGGAGGTGCTGGGAGGGTGCTTCGTGTACTTGGGGTGGTGTTAGGGAACTTGCATGCTCGTCAAGGCTGTTGGGGAACTCTGCGTCTGTTAGTGGATCGTCACGTCCAGGAGGACCCATCGACGGCAACCTCGTGGTGGGAGATTGAACTAACGAGCCTGGCGATGGAGTCCATCGAGGAGAAGACACAACAGTTGTCGACCCAAGAGCATCTGACGGTAGTTTCAATAGCTTCGTTGTGGTGACAGGGGCAGCCCTCTCCACAAGTATCTTACGGGAGTGCACGTTGAGGAGGCTATGCTTCACCGATGCCTCGTCCCTTCGCTCTAAGTAAAACGTGTTGCCCCACTGGTCATCCTGGGCACATACCGTCAGCGTGCGTAGAGGAAATGCGTGAGAGGGCACCATACGCAGACGCTGCCGAAGATTACACGGCCCTATCACCAAGTGTGGTTCTGAGGTGCCGGTGCCATCTCGAAGAATTTGCTCGCCATCAGGACCGCGTGTTTGCATTTTCCCAATGGATAACTTTCGCGGCTTCCTGTGCAAAGGACCGAACACAACCTCCAGCACGCCGCCGTCTGGTGGATCCGACGTATTGCGAACAGCGACGGCGCCATCTGTCTGTACATCTGCTGGATCTTCAAGGTCCGATCGAAAGTACTCCACGAACTTCTCCACGGCCGGCCTGTGACCCACCATGTCGTCAATGACTGCCTGTGCCTCGACGCGCCGAATTTCAGCTTCGTCCTCTGACCCTTCGCGAACATGTTGCAGCAGTTGCGTCCCTAGCATAGGCCGTAAAATATCCCACCACTTATCGCGTGTGCTGCTGTTATCGAATCGAATATCCAAGTAATTGTACTTGACGCTGTTGCGATCTCCATCGGTAACTTGAGGTTTCTTATCGGCGGCGCTCATTGACAGCGGGTCTTGGTGCAGCTCGTGCGTGGGTTGTTTCTTGTTCATCGTTTTCTTCTTGCTGTGGTGGATCGTTGCGAAGTGAAGGCTCAAGCCGATGGACCCGAAGCACGGCTGCGGAGGGAGGTACAGCTTCAGCCTGCGGTATAGTAAGTTTGAGCCGTCTTTCTTATCCTTGGGAGCTGTTGTTGACGATGTTCGCCCTGGGGCCGCCGGTGCGACAGTAGTTGCAGTGAATGTTGTGAGCGGGTCTTGGCTCTCGATTTCTCTAAGTGCTGGAGGCAGCACCGCAGAGTCACTTGCTCTCAAGTCCTTTAACGACCCCTCCAAGGACCCACTGCCCCCATCCGATGAATGATGGCCATCCAACATCGACACCGACTTGGTCAACAGATCCCCGCCGGGTTTTCGAGCTTCCCCTGCCACACTTCCCGTTTTATGATACGCAAGCTCGTGCACGTATTGCTTCGCCACATAGCGAAATGTCACCGTATCGCGCCTTCCAAGGTCTTTAAGCCCAGCGTCAAGCATCTCAGACAAAGGCCGATGAAACACCACATCACCATCGTCACACAAAGGACCAAGCTTTGGACTTTTTGAGTCCCCGGACACCTTCGGTAGTCTGTACACAACGATGTCACCCTCATCCACAAGTGATCGATGGGCGGCATCGATGGACGAGGGGCCCCTCAACTCCACGATGTATTCCGCCATGGAGGTACTTTTGATGTTCTCAACCGCTTGTTTGGCTTGCGAGCCGAGGCGTCGCAGGACTTTCGATCTGAGCCCTCCCCGCGTGCCGTCTGTTGAGGACATCCCGTAACTTGATGCGATGGATGCGTCGGACCGCACACCGAACGTCAAATTCACATGTGACCGTAGAAGGACTTGCGTGATGCTACTGGTGGTGCTGCTTGCGCGTGCTCGACTGGGAGTGGTAGCGCTGATTGAGATTCCATCTGAATTGTAACCGCCTCGCTGCGGCGTGACGGGCTCCAATGCGCCGCTGCCGCCACGGTCATAAAAAGGAGAAGAAATGTCCTCAACGCGGTCAAACTGGGCTAATTGCTGCCGGGACGCAACCTGATGGGACCTCCATTCTTGATCTTGGTGGACATCGTCACGCCTGTCAAAGCCTGGGCTGCTACTGAGGGGATAGGGGTCGTCGGCACCGGATCGATCATGCACGCTGTTCTCGTCATCGTCATCGTCTTTTTGCCCCCACGACATATCATCATCTTCAGTATCATCGGAGTCACCGGCAATGTCATAGCGGTCCGCTTCGTTGGCAGTTTCGTCTCCAAATTCGATCATCGTATTCGATCCTCTCGCATTCTGTCAATGATTAAAATACAGCAAAAAAGAGTTGGGATTTACGAAATGGAATCGGTGTCAATGATGTGCAACTGAGTATTTGTGTTTGATCTGAGCCGTGCCATTTTGTTCAGAGAGAGAAAAAGAACGTGAGATCGAGAGCAGTCAGCGAGACGACGACACACACGAGTGAATATGGATGAGGACACATCTTGGCCATTTTCCGTGACGGATTGCCCACACACACCACTCGCATCGCCTTCGTGTACACTATTACTCTTTTCGTGTACACTATTACTCTTTTCGTGTACACTATTACTCTTTTCGTGCTGATTGTCCTCAGCTGGTTCTCATCGTTGGCTCCCTTCCCGAACTTGATGTTGTCATTCTTGGAATGATGGTGTGGTTGTTGTAGGGTTGTTGTTTATGCGTGATGTCCTTTATCATATTCTCTCAAATTATGAGAAAACATTTTTTTTCTTTTTTCTTTTTGATGTTTTCTTGTGCGTTCGCAACCATTTCACGCTCTCATCGTTCGTGCGGCCATATCCTAGTGGCCACCATTAGAGAGGTGAAAGGTGAGCGGATTCAATACTTCATGCATGTTCCTCCTAGAAGAACTCGTTGACCCTGTGGCCGGAACGACCAGCACCAGAAGTGGCATGCAATTGCTATTCGCCATGAGAGACGATGATGATGTTCTCTCAGTTCCACACTCGAGGAACACACCGAACACGACCCCCATTCAAATTCAAAGCATGCTACTTGGGCTGCGATCACCACGGGAAATTTCTTCTGTAGAGTCTGCAAATAACGTCAATTGTTTTTTTTTGATGTCTTTGGATTTTCATTTTCAACATTGTTTGTTTCTTTGTCACTCTTTGGAAACTTTTTGGGTTGGGGGCACTTGTCTCTGTAAACATAAGAAAAGTATAAAACGAACACGCACACCGCAGGGGGGCAAACACACGAAGCACACACTAAAGTGAAACCCAATCAAAGAGAGAGGGAGTGAGGGAGAGGTAGGATATCAATGAAGCGAACACAAGTGGAAGAGACGCAGCGTGTGTGTGGCGGTGTGTGTTTTTTGTGTGCATAGTAGAGGGGGAAGATGAGGGGAAGGAGGAAAGTAGCGAGAGGTTGCGCCACAAGAGGCGATTGTTCTTGACGCACAACAACATCGTGCACATATTTCTCTGCGACAGCAAAGAAAACTCCGCTCTGGTTGTGTGATGTAGTGTGTAACGCCTCTCGCTATCGTTATCCCTCACTCACAGATTTGACCGTTGCTGACGCCCGATAACTGGGTATGAGTCAGGATTGGCAGTAAGGACGCGCCACTCTGCCTGAACTAAGGATCGCAAACGGTGACCACTGAGCGAGCATCCGCTATCAAACCCAGTTTGGGTAATCTGAAGAGTATCACCATGGGCGACCAGAATGACGAGCGACGGTTTCCGCAGGCGCTCCTCCAGCGACATCACCAGGCGGTACACGCGTTGCCATACCTTCAAGCAGCTCTCGGCACGATACTCCTCTTGAGCATCTCCATGTTCGATGTCTTTCTTCCAGACGAGGACGTACTTGTCATCGCTCTTGCCGTCCATCTCACCAAAGTGCCGCTCGCGCAGCTCTTCGGCGATGCGAGGCTTCGTGGTTCGCAGGGAGCGTGCCACCACGTCGTTCTGAGCCAGCACTTCGCACACAATCTCAGCAGTCTCTCGAGCACGTGCAAAAGGTGATGACACGACCACGACATCTTCCGAGTTTGCCTTATTCAGGCCGGACAGGTGCGCCTCCACGTACTGTGCCAGTCGAGAGGAACTTGCGTAGGATTGATTTCGTCCCATTTCTGTCAAACCATTCTCCGGCTGCACGCCCTCCACCATTGTGGAACAGATGCGGCCACGTTCGTTGGGCTTTGAAAATCCATGACGCATGACGACGTACGTATGTCGCAGTTTGGAGGGCAGAGGGTATGCCGCGGGGTGACGCTGCATGAGCGTGTGCTCCGGCTGAATGGTGTTGGGCATCGACAGTAGATACGCGAGGGATGATGATGACGATGCCAGTTTCTCTTTCGTGGCTTGGCGTGTTGTGGGGGTTGTGGGTGCGATGTAATGTTGGAAACAATTACGATATATGTGGAAGAAGATAGTGGTTGCGTTGAAGCTCTCCTACGGCAGCAAACGTTATGTGCTCTGTGTGAACAAACCTTTTGACGAAAAATACCATGATAACGATTCAATGCAAGCGAAGCACACGAGGAGCAGTATTTGATTTGCATTGCTGCATCGAAAGAAAAAAAAAGCCTTTGGTTTTCGACGATGACTGAATGACGCCACACACAGTAGCTTTGCGATACTGTTTTCATCATCCCGATTCTTTGTGGTGGCACCTGGTTATGCGTGGCAAGTGCGGCAAGCGGCAAGGCCACGATCCAGCGCACTACCTACGGTTCCAGCTCGTCCCCCTCCTCGAAGATGCTCGCAGTCTTTGAGATGATACGCCTTTCCATTCGTTGTTGTATAAACTGTGGCCTTCTCGTCCGTGAGGGACCAAATAGCGCGCTTGTGCTTTCTCGCATCCTTCTGGGCGTCTTCGAATGCACGGTGGACATCAGGCGCCAGTTGATTCGGCGTTGGTTCGTACAACCTCGCCAAGCCTTTACGCAGCAACGATTCGTTGACACACACCATGCTCCCCTCATGCGCCACGTAGACGATGCCGAGCATGCGGTCGTACTTATCGACGGCGCTACCAGTTGCCGGAGGCGTAATAAAGACAGTCGCGCCGATTTCACCTTTGGGAGGGTGAATCGAGCCAGTCAGCAGTTCCAAAAGATGATTCTTAGCTTCCAGTGCAAAGGGCTCTTGCTCTTTCAGCTCTGGAGTGTCGATACCAAGAAAGCGAAGTCGAAGTTCATGCTCTCGCCCTTTGGGCTCTTGCGGCCGCCGGACTCGAATGGTATCTCCATCGTACACAGCGCAAAGAATGTATGGTTGTGATGTGGCTGGCGGGACGGAAGTAAACGCTTTGGTGGTCAGCGATGGTGTAGCTGCACTTCGAGACTGCTGGTGGTCTTGCGACTCATGATTCTCTTTTGTATCTGCTGCTTTTGAATTTCGACAGCCCATTTCGTTTTGTGTGCGTCTCTTTGAACTGGTCAATCAATTGTTTGTGTGTGAACTAAAGGAGAGAAAGCGAAAAACGTAAGAAATGCTCACTTCTCAATGTGATGACCACATCGTGTTACTTAACAGACATAAGCTAATGAACACGCACGCAACTGGGGGATTCCCCCCTCCGATCAGTGTTGTTTGGACTGAGAGGGAGAGCAACGAAATAGGAAAACGACGGAATGCCGCATTCAACGTCTTACGCATTGGTCCTATGTAAAGAAAAGCGACGCAACACAATGTTTCCTTAGTAGAGGCTCGTCTCATCATCATCCCGCCTCACTGCAACGTACTGATTTCCTCGTGATTTCTTAAGTCGACGCTGCACAAGTTTGAATCCTAATACACCCACAACTGTAAGCACTGCCAGACTGATAAACAACGCCCCGACGATTTTATCGATCGAACTTCCTTGCTGTTGGTTCCAAGCTTGGGCCCCTAACACTTGTTGCACAAACAACGGAAAGCTAACGTATGTGCTGTTGATGTACTCATATCCCCCAAGTTCACGTTGACGCTGTTTGGTCACGTGGTCGCGGTACTGCAGGACGCCTGTGCTTTCGTTGACAGCATCGAATGATGTGTGGTTGGCAAGAGCGAAACCAGACGCAATGAGGTCCTCGTTGGTGTAGGGGCAACGGGGGACTACTGGAATTTCAATCACAGTCTGCCCGCTCACGCTAACTTCGTGAATGGTCTGCAGAAGGATCAATGCTGAGCCGTATAAGGCAAAGGAAGGGGCTTGGTCTAGTGCTTGCAGCAGTGGCTTATCGAGGCGCAGCCGCCTGTGCGTGGCAATTACGCCGCTTACAACAATGATGGAGTCATCGAATACAATGTAGGACTCGTTGTAGAAATGTGTGCACGTGATGGCAAACGAGGGGAACAGCGGCGGGATGGGCATCGCGTAGACAGTGCTATGAAGCTCGTCACGATCCGGGCAGTAGATCTCCGGTTGAGCACCAACGGCCGCAAAGCCCCGGAGTAGGGCAAGAAGTTGAAGGTCGTGCGTACCGTGAGCCACCACGACACCGTACTTCTTGCCCTCACACGTGTTGACTCCTTGGGCATTCAAACACGCCGCACTGAGGTCAACCATGACAGAGCTAGTGTTGACGTCGACATCGACGACGTGAGACCCGAATAAGTTGCGGTTGACAAATGTGCTCCAAGTTGTCGCCAACGGAGCATCCGCAGCAATCTTTTGGAAGATTGCCTCGGGGTATGTGAATGGAGTCGTGCGGTCATCGTCGCTACAATTGACCGTTTGTTGATCCACAGTCCAATCATCGCCTTCGTAGCCCAGCACCGTCCTGGAGACTTGCACGAGTAACGGGATGATACCGCCGCTGGTCGCGTTGGCGGTGATGGCCACCACGAGCCCTGCAGAGGAAATGTTGATGGTGGGCTGCAACGCTACGAGCGACTGTGAAATGTTGCTGAGCACGACAACACGCTGCGACGCATTGAGGGCAGCAATGGCGAGCGGAATTGTCGGGGTTGTGGCGGGGAGTTCGGTATTCATGGGAGCTGCCGAGAGTAGCTTTGGCTCGACGAGGATCTCAATGGCCTCGTCAAACACGACAAGTGCGCGTTGGCGGCCGTTTTGCGCAACTGCTGCGAGAGAAAAGGACGAGAAGAATAGTTGGAACACTTCATCCGTGGAGCGAAGGTTCAGCACCGCCTCAAACCCTGAAGGGACCACGACCACATCAAAGTCGCGACCGTCCAGAAGGGTGACTCCATTCCAGCATGCGTTGCGCTCTACGGTGAGGGATGGCGTGTAGGTGTCGAGGAGGGGGATCGGCTCACCCACAGCTGCAACGGAGGGATCACCGCAGTACAGCGTGATGCTTGCACCTCGAGCTGAGTAGTACTGATATGCAGTGGTGACGGAGAAGGCATCTGAGCCCGCAGTAGCAACAATAAGAACATGTTGAGATTCTAACGGAAAGGCGACGGTAGAATCGTCGAAGCCTACCATGCATGCACTCTGATGCGGTGACGATACCGGTGATATGACTTGACTTTGATTATCGACTGCAGTGATGTAGGGAGGGAGGGGAAGCCCAACGATACATCCCACAAGGCCGATCGCAATCAACAGAGACTGAGCAACAGAGGTAATAGGGACAGTCATGTCTTCCTCTCCAAGAAAAGGGAAGATATCCTTTTGAATTCTTGATTATTGATGCAACACCAAAGTACACACAGGAAACAAACAAAGCATTTCTTGGAGGCTCGTAAGAGTTCACGTTGTTTGATTGGAATACAACTGATCAAATTGCTAAGAAGAAACCTTTGCAGCAGTCGTACAGAAACAAAGAAACAATACAAATTCTAGTAGCGGGCCACACAGGAAGACTTTCCCCCTGTGGTATGTGTTCCCTCTTTTAAAACACGCCATCCACTGACAGAAGGTTCTCTTGCTCTAGACGATGCAGCCACGATTCAATGAGCGCAGCCACCTTCCCAGAGGGATGGAGGTGCAGCGCGTTGCTCAGGTGTCGCTGGGCAGCCTCCGTGGTGCCCGCATTCTTCACTGAAGCAGCAAGGAGCGCTGGGTTTCCAAGTGATACCAACGTATCAGCAGCTTGAGTACGCACGTCAACGTTTTCATGGGAGAGGGCTGACGCAAGAATAGACGCGCAGTCCGCCCCCGCCGCACGTAACCCAAACGCAGCCTCGACCTTTGCGTGTGCTGGTAGTGAGGCTGTATGTTCCCCATCTCCGTGCACAATATCGCCTACGATGAGGAGACCTCGTGGCCCGCCGAAGCGACATAACGATAAAAAGAGTTCCTGTAGCAGCGTTGGGCGTGCAGAACCGATGGTATGATGCCTCAATACATCTTGCAGCATGTTGCACAGCGTGGACGTGGTCGCGTACTCGAGGCGGTGCTCACCGCGTTTATGTGCACGCTGATGCAGCTCTACGAGGGAGTGGAGGGCTGCCACGGCGAGGGCATCACCGCTTGGGCGGGTCATGTGGTCTACGACGAGGCGCATGAGGCCGCTGACTGCACCTGTGATAAGCTCGCTTCCTTCGCCTCCCGCCCCACTTGTTATCGTAAGGAAGCCCAACGCCCTGGCTGCCTCTACACGCTGAGAGGGACCGAGATGGACTTGGCTTGCGATGTCTACAAGGCACGCAGCACCATGGCGGCCGCTTCGGGCAAGTGCCCAGCAGCACGTTTTGGGGGAAAGTCGCCCCTCCATGAGAGTCTCGACGATCAATTTGATGATGGCGTGGGGGTTGCTGCTGATAGGGCCCATTGTGCCAAGAGCAATGCAACCAGCTCTACTGAGACTGGCATCATCGTTGCGCAGGAGGTGGACAGCGATAGCGGTGGCGGAGTCGACTAACTTTTGAGGATGAACTTCTGGGTTGACCACTCTGCATGTGGAGAGGATGGCCTCTTTGATGAGTTGGACTTGTTGTGCGGATGCAACAACAGGGGCAGCGTGGAGAAGGTCGACGAGCATTGTTGTGTATTCTACCAGAGGCTCCGCAAGCACTTCCGATGCCAACGGAGGTAGGACCGCGATGGTGCGGAGGGCAGCCTCCAGTAGAGCCGGCATGGACGAGCGGCTGTGCAGCAGCCTGATAAGAGTCATCGTGATGTGCCGGCCTAGAAGCGGCTCCTTCTGCCATAGGTACTCGAGGCTGTTAGCGAGGACTGGCGCGTGAACTTGATCCTCCCCGTCCAACCACGGCGTAGCATCCGCCTCCACGGCAGCTAGTTGGTGGTTGACGTTGGGGTCGCACTGCATGCGGTTGCACACGAACGCTGCCGTGGAAAAGAAATCCCTCAGGATCACCGCATAGCTCACACTCGGCTGCTCCCTCCAACGCTTCTGGTAGAGTGCGGTGGTTGTGACGCTGGCCAAATGGCGCCGCACCATTTCGGCGTCGAAGATAATAAACGTTGTGCGGTAACCGATCTGATGAGGCGTGAGGACGGGCCGAGTTGCCACCGTGACGTCATCGTGAAGGCCATCGCCACCGCTAGACCCGTTCCCTTCATTCGCACCACCGCGTGGTTGGTAGAACATCTTACTCCCTTGCAGTTGTGGGAGACCGACACACAAAATAGCGGTGTGCCCCGCAGCAGCAATGGTGCTAGGCAGCAACGCTAGTGCATTCACCGCAGCGAGTTGCGTTTGGGGGCCGTACTCAGCACCAGCGTCCGATGCCATCGTGCACAATTTCCGCACCGCCGCCTCGCCGCCACAGACTCTCACCGCGAGACCAACTAAATTCGCGTCGCCTACACCGTTTTCGAGCATCTCCAACAGTATCTCAAGGGCCGCTTTCGCTGCGCCGCCGATGCCGATAAACGCACATAGTAGGTGAGCAATATCGATCGAAGGATCCTTCATCCCTCCCGCCACTCTCCCACCAAGTGCAATATATTCGTTCATTCTGTTTTGGAGCTCAGAGATCAGTAGGGGAACAACGACTTCCTCGAGGCACACAGGTTGGTTGATCATCATGGTGAGGGCCGCCCAGGCTCGGCACACCGTAAACGACACACTTCTGCCATTGTCCTTCCCGATCACCGGCATTGACGCGAGCTCACTGTTGATAAACGATGCAGGGCCACCAGCGACCACTGTGAACAAATACTCCATCAGGGGGACAGATGCGCTTGACCGTGGAAGCACATGGCTGCTGGTACGTTGCTGCTGGTGGTGCGGCGTGAGTACAGCAGACTGGTGGTGACGACTCGCCGCTGAGATGTGAGAGAGATCTACCGCAGGGGTCGAATCGTAGTGAAATGCGGATGATGACGGTGTCACACCAGCGGCATCGGCCATCACGCCAGACTGAGCTTGAGAAGGAGGGGCGGCGGCGGCAGACTTGGTACTCACATTTCGATGCGGGATTTTCAGCGACGCACCGAGAGCATGGCGATTGGGCATCGGTTCCCAGTCTTCTAACTCCGCCGTTGTCCTCGCATGACGCTTCGACGTTGTGGTGACCGTTGTTGTTGAAATATTCAGTGAGGTGGTAGAAATATCGGGACCACCAACACGTTTGGGTAAATGTGATCGTTGAGACGCAATGCGATCTTGATGTTCCTTGAGGAGCTTCTTGGTGTAGTCACTGACCCGCTGCTGCGGTGTGGTGGCTCTTGTTGACAGGTTTGCTGCCTCTTGAGCTGTTTTAAGAGCTGAGATGCGAGTTGTCGGCACTTCTCGGCTTATTGTTGGTGCGCTTGCTTTTTGCAAGCGTTCAGGATGGGGATGGTGAACAACGTTACGCATAATGGGAGCAGCATGCGGCGCAGACAACGTCCGCTGCGGCGTGGTCACTAGCCCCGATGATGATGACAGTCGTTTTCGATTTGAGGACGAAAACGTTTCCTGGTGCGCACGTGGTGGGGATGCGTCCTCCCGCAACGGCCTCCCAGCGGAGAGGTACCGTGACGACGCAGTTGGCGTCGACGTTCGTGTCGTGCCGTGCCTGGGTGTGGGTGTGGGAGGATTGTTGCTTGGCTCCGGCGCATCACGCACCAGGGAGACTGCTGTGACAGGCGTGGTTGCTTTGCTGCCACGAACCTTCTGTGGTGGTGGCGTGACGGCACTCGCTCGTTGTCCTTTCAGCGCTTTGTTCGTAGGCAGCTGTGCTGGAGTTGTCCGTTTGTGCGATCGCAGCAACCAATCAAGATCGACGTTGGCCAAATCAAGCCCAATCCGACGACGGTCGCCTGATGCGTGTGTACCATGCACATCCTCATCGGTCTCATTGTCGCTGCGGAAACGTCTCGACGACGCATCCGCAATTTCTGTTGCATCTCGGCGAAGGAACACAACATCAGCAGCCGTGCGCCTTGAGAGCCGCTCCGCTGCCGTCATGCCTTCGAGCTGCTGATGAGAAAACCAATCATCGAACGTCGAGTTGCGGTCGTCGTCGGTGAGGCCGCCACCTATGTGTGCAAAGCGATCGGAAAGTGACTTGACAGCTCGTGCGTGGCGAGCATCGATCTCCTTCTCTTCCTCGTCTTTCTCACGTTCTCCTCCTACGTTGTTCCCACTACCGCTGGTGACAGTTGTGGTTGTGGTGGCCCGCATCTTGCTGATGTTGCTGCTGCGGTGATGATGAGGATGATGATGATGATGCACAGGCGTGTTGTTGTGCTCCAGCGCATGTATTTGTTCAGCGGCAGCGTCCAGGGCAACGATTTCCTGCGAGAAGAACCCTTGAGGGGGCGTCATGGCGGTGCGCTGTTGCCGCAGGACGGTCGTGACGCGTGGCGGGGTCAGGCTGTGGATCACAACGCGCCTCGAATCGTCAGCGGTGCCTGAAGTATCCAATGTTGTATCTCCAGAAGCAGCAGGAACAGTGCTTTGCGTTAAGGACACATTTGCAACGACGGTGGGGAGGGGTTGTGCGTCAACCATCGCTGCTTTACGGGAGGGTTGCACGCTATCTTGCTGTGCTGGCAGTGTTTGACTCCTCTTTGGTGAAGTTGAGGTCTTCACCGCCACGCGTGGCGGAGGGGGCGGCAGTGGGACGCCACGAGCACCACCACCGGCACCCCATAGGGGGGTGGACGTCTGCACCGCCGTGCTAACAAGATCGTCATAGGCGGGGATAATGTCTAGAGTAGGTGTAGCGACTCGATGGGCAGCGGCGGCAGGGACAGCAGTGCTGCTTGTGCTGCGTCGTCCATCAGTGCTCATTGGCGAATGTGTAGAGGGAGAGTGCGTGGGAGGAGCAAATTCATCTTCATCGTTGGTTGGCGATGCATGCGTGTTGGGTTCGTCATCTGCTGAATTAATAATGTCAGCTTTGTATGCAGCGACCTTGCTGAGAAGGTCGTAGGCTCGACTGATAGCCTCCGGTCTTGCAACGTCCATGAGAACTAAACAAATAATGTTGTGCATTATCAAACAAACAAACCAAAAAATTCGCACATAAATAAAACGTTTTTCATCGCAAACATGTGCTGCATTTGTTTCTGTGTGTGTCTCGTAGTGTGAGTACGACCCAACGGAATTAATAATTAACTCATCACTCATCATCACAATAATTACGCTGCACATAGTGCAGCGAGTGCATCTTAATCTAGGGCAACATCAACAACTCCTCTCGTTTGATTTGGTCCTGTTGCCTTTTCACCCACGAGCCAGCAAGAGTATCATCCAGTGGTTGGGGGGTAGAATGCTCGTTGGTGGTGCTTGAAGCAGCAGCAGAAGCAGCAGCAGCAGAAGCAGCGGCAGATGCTTGCACACGCTGTTCGAACTCAGCACAGGTTCGACTCACTTCTACATGACTCTCGTCTACATTCCGCAAGTACAAGTTGGTGGGATCGCGTACTCTGCTCAACGCCACGTACAGCAGATGCGGGCACGTGAAGCACTCCGCGAAGTCCACAACGACTGGAGCATTAATGGTCAGCCCCTGCACCTTGTGCACCGTGAAGGCAATAATTACGCCACATTGAGTAGCGAGTGCATCTTAATCTAGGGCAACATCAACAACTCCTCGTTTGATTTGGTCTGTTGCCTTTTCACCCACGAGCCAGCAAGAGTATCATCCAGTGGTTGGGGGGTAGAATGCTCGTTGGTGGTGCTTGAAGCAGCAGCAGAAGCAGCAGCAGCAGAAGCAGCGGCAGATGCTTGCACACGCTGTTCGAACTCAGCACAGGTTCGACTCACTTCTACATGACTCTCGTCTACATTCCGCAAGTACAAGTTGGTGGGATCGCGTACTCTGCTCAACGCCACGTACAGCAGATGCGGGCACGTGAAGCACTCCGCGAAGTCCACAACGACTGGAGCATTAATGGTCAGCCCCTGCACCTTGTGCACCGTGAAGGCATAACCAAGCTGCAAGGGAATTTCGTGAACTTCCTGTGTGAAGTAGTGCGTTGTCGGTCCACCACCGTATGCGAAGGTGATGGGCGGTATCTGGTATCGCTCGTTGGTCGCCGTCATGCGCACCACAGGAAGGAGAGGAAACTGTTTCGGTGTGATCTTCACTGTCATGCCGTTGCAGCTTTTGACGCCTTGAGGAAAGAGAGAGAACATGGGAGGAGCAAAGCTTTCCACGACACCTAGTGAACCGTTGATGACGGTACTGCTTAAGTTGCGCGTGACCACCACGCGGCAACCGATTTTCAGCTTCAAATTCGAGTCGCTCGTAGACATTCCGTTCCTTTCCAGTGCTGCCAGTACAGTAGCCGATAGCATCATGGTGTTGTCCGGATCCACTGGGTGCAGTACGCTGCGAAGCGACGCCGCCACCTTCCCCCAGCAAGCAGCGACTGCGTCAGGCGCCGCTGCCACAATCGATGGCGTGTTCACCACCCGGCACATCTGGGCGAAAGGGCGTTGTGGCGTCAGGTGGAGACGAGGCAGACTCTCCACTTGGAACACATCCATTGGAGTGACGACGAGGTCCTCCACGCCCAAGTCCCATTTCCCGTTGCTGTGCTTATTCAATTGTTGCAAGATGTCTTCTTTGTCCAGCGGCTTGGAGCTTATGAGCCAGACACCATGAGACATGTGTGGCGCAGATTTGGCGGCCCCAAGGATAGACCGAATGGTTTGTTCCTCCGCAGGGATCAATGCAAGTCGTTGATCGTTAATGATCTTTGCAGACTTCCGCATTGGGAAGAGGAACACCGCCGCTTCTTCAATCGATGGGGGCAGCGGTGCACCAGGCGCGAGACCCCGATGCAGCCGAGCGAGCTCATGCCGATCGTCACTGTTTAATTTGCCTTCACGCACGTGTTGCAAGAGGCTCAAGAATTTCAATTGATTGGCGTGGCGCAACGGAGTGGTGAGAACCACATTTGTCAGCTTCGAAAAGATGTCATGCGTACAACAAAGTTCGCGGGTGGACAGCTGCAAAAAGTCACCCGAAAAGATAATTTGGAGGCCACCGAAGGGGTAATTCTGCATCCGGGCATGCCGTGCGGCTGCATCGATGCCCTCAAGTGCGGTCATGTTGAGCATGGATACTTCATCCACTATGAGAACATCAATGGATCGAAGTGTTGCGAGATCCCACGAAGACATACTTGCACCTGCTGCAACGGGGATACTAAGGGCGTGATGAATGGTACAACCTCCTAAGTTCACGGATGCTGCGCCAGTTGTGGCGGTGAGCGCGACTTTGAGTCCTTTGCGAACCAGCTCGGCGTAGATGGCTTTGAGAACGACAGTCTTACCAGTTCCAGCAGAGCCGGCAACGTACATACACTTCCCTGATGCAGCAGTCTTTACTGCGAGTGCTTGATCCGCAGTAAGGTTTTGGAGATGATTCACAGAATCGTCAAGGTCAACAGTGGTGATGAGCTTCGCAGGAAGTTGAGCACTAGAGTGACGCAGGTCGTACAACGCTGTAATTTCAGCGTTGATTTTTTCAAGGACATCGTTAGTACCCGTTTCCGCTGAAGTGGAGGAGGGTGTCACGCCGCATCGACTAAGGATTTCAAGAAACGTGGTTTCCCATGGTGCAAGCTTATGACCAGGGTTCGCGGCCCGTTTGAACAATGGGGTTTCGATATTGGGAACACGGTCTAAACGAAGTCGAAACTTGTCATTTGCGTCCACAACAAAACCGTGTGACGCCAGTGTTTTCATTCGACTCACTCGCTTCCCTGTAAATGGGTTGAACGGGATGAACGGATGCAATGAAGGGCGGACCCCTGCACCTTTCGCTACATCATTCGACTCTACGACTCGGTCTTGACGGAGAAGCGACATCAGTTCTGGCGGTGGAGGTTTCGATGATGATGAGTGCATCGATTGAGATCGGACGGCGGTGGTGGTTGACATCATATTGTCAGCAGCACACGAGGCGACGAAACAAAATGTGTTTGCAACTCTCCGCATTTCTGCGTCAAGGAAAAATAAGCAGACAACTCTAATCAGCTAATCAGCGAGGGGCACGAGAGCAAACAATCATTTTTAAAGAAATCTTTGCGAGAGGGGTGTACAACGATACTGAACAAGAATTTGACAAGAAAGAAAACACGCCGCACGTCGTGCCTTATTCTTAGAGGAGCAGCGCATCGGGAGTACGAATATTTCGACGTCGAGCTTGCACGGAGCCAAGCCCACGAAACGCTCTCCACGATTGTCGTCTGCTGTTTTGCACAGAATTCGGAGCGACGGTGTTCTCACCAGCGAGCTCAGCAGATGACAGTTCCGTCGTGATGCGTCGTGTTGTTGTGTCGCGTAATTGTGACTTGCCCTCCATCGACGATGACCTTGATCCCCCTCCTGCTGATATTCCCGAAACGCGCCAGCCGCTTGAGTCCTTCACATGAACATTATCCAAATCTGATGACATGGCAAGTGGCTTCGTGAGGCGCAATGAGAAGGGGAGGAGCGCAAGTTCGTTGGAGCTGCTCGGCAACACAATGACGTCTCGCTTGGCTAGCTGCCTAGTCACCGACACCGCACTCGCGGGTGGAAACACATGAGACAACGCTGTTTCGGCATCCAACACGAGACGCTCCTCCATGCTAGCGAGCAACTGAGCCGCGTTGACGAGTCCAGAAATATTGTCGTCATGATGGTGTTCGACCACCACATGAGGCTCCTCGTCGATCAAAGTGCTGGACGTGCGTTGTGGGAGTTGCAGCGAAGACGACGACGCACAACGCTCTACGTCTTTGATCGCATGCGTCAGCTTGTGACCAACATCTTTTAGTCGCGCGATGGTTTCTCTTCGATGCACGATGGCCTCGTCTACTTCTTTGTAGAGACGTTCACGGGTGGCTTGCACGTGCTGCACCATGCGTAATAATACAGCGTCGATGTCCTGACGGCATCGCTCCGCCTCACGGTCCAGTGCCAGCTCAGGATGCATGTGGGCCCCGTCACGCTCAGAGGAGGCAACGCCCGCCTCCACACACTTCAATGCGACCCGTAGTCTTGTCATGTCTTCGTTGACAAGGCGTTGTAAATGAGTCACTGGAGTCATGACCGCAGCCCACCCACCAACTCGTTGCAGCGCTGCTGCCACTCTCGTCCCCTCTTCGCCGGCACATGAGGTACAGAAGGTGCTGTTTGTTTCCACGCAAAAGTGTGTGTGGTGGGGGTGCTCACAACCACGCTCCACAGGCAGCATTTCTTTTCTGTTTATAGTGTGTGATGCCTCCCTCGTTCTCGTTCAACGAAACCAACACTGGGACGTCAACACACACATTCCTTACCATCACATAACCACACCCATCACCCACACAAGATTTCCAAGCGACAAAACAATGGAGCAATACAACACATCAGGGGCATCACACAATGCCACAGAGCGAGGGGGAGGATGAAGGAGGAATAGTGTATAGTTGTTTGGTTCAATGGTACACCTTTGTTGTTGCTGCCACCTCTTCCAGGTGCGAGAAGACGCTTCGTCCGCCGCCAACACTCTGAAAATATTTCAATGAATATGTCATGGCTCCTACATCTACTACTACTGTGAGATATCGTGGGCCGCCCAGCTTCGTAAGCTTTTTTATCTTGTCCGACGATGCTATCGCTCTTCCCTCGAATGGCCACTTGGGTTGCCGTGACAGTCGTGTTGGTGGTGTGTGGTGGTGGAGCAGGTCCTGATAGGGCAGCAAGGGAAAGGCGATGGGACTCAGACCTTCCACGGAATTCTGCCGAGGTAGGAGATCTGTGGTCGGCAGCAGAGGAGGGTGGCGATAGAGTCGAGGTCCGCACTGCACCACTTCCTGGACGTGAAATAGGCAATCCGTTGGCCCCGGTTGCACTCCCTGGTCTCGAGGAGCCAGCCGCGTTGCCAGCAAAGGAGCTTCGCGCAAATGAGGGCGTAAACCCAGCGTTAATTAGCGCAGTCTGACGCATGCCCATCGCAAGCGACGACGACGGCCTGCTCGTGTTGCTGGTGTATCCTCCGTTGCTGGTTGTAGAGTTGTTCACGACAGTGGTGGACGTCTGGAGGGCAGCGGCATTGGGAGATTGAGGTGGAAGACCTCTGGCGGACTTTGACGGTGACGTCGCGACGTGTTGCACTGTTGTCGAATAAGGGCCAGTCATCAACACTGGAGAAGTTGTGCCATGCACATTTGTCAACACAACACTGTTGCTCACGCCACCGTAGCTCCCTCCCGCAACACCACTATTGGCGCTGTTCCCACTCATACTACTGCTGTTGGTGGTACGCATCAAGTTCTGCGCTGCGCTGCTCTGTTGCCAAAGTAGGTTGGCGTAGGAGTTGAGGAACTCTACGTTCCGTGTCTGCTGCTGCTCACGAGCCACTCTTGAGGGCAGTCTGTGCCTCTTCACAGGACGACGGAGTGTTGCTTCAAGCCGGTGCATCGCAACAAACATTCTTGCAAGGCTCTGCAACTTAATCACAGCTTCCAGAAGTAGCTGCTCATCGCGCAGGGCAATGAGTCTGTCGCATCGTGCATTCAGGTCAATCACTCTCATGTGGTCATGTCCGTAGCGCACACAGAGAATACCGATGCAGCGGCGAATCACAAGAACCGCGCGAGGGAAAATTCTCAACGCCTCGTACACGCGTGACAAGTCCAACAATGGAAGAATCAGAAGTTCTGATTGTCGGTGATCGCCGCGCTCTACAAGCTCAACGCATCGCAGTAACGCCATTTCGCAAGGGCCGTAGATGTGAATCGCGCGTGCCCTGGCCTCTTTTTCCTCCGGTTCCACTACATTCATTAACGTGTTGGATGAGGCCGCAGCTGCATCGGCTCCACCGCCAGCACCACCACCAGCGGCAGTGTTCACACTGCTATCGGCAGAGTCCGTTGCCGCCATCCCCTTCACAGAGGAGGACGCTCCTCCCTTCCCTCCTCCTTTTCCTTTTGGTTTGTACGACAGCACCGCTTCTTGCTCCCATAGCGATGAGAGCGCCATGACGGCATCGCAGTATCTCTGCAACACCATGTAAATCTGAGGCCTCTTATCTGCCACCATCAGCTCCGCTATTTGAATCGCCTTACCGTACGCAGCTTTGGCGCTTGCACCGTTGCGAAGTCGTTGGTAGGCAAACCCCTCTCGTTGGTGCACGAGCACTGCAAGGTGATCCGCCGCTTCGTCGGGTACGTCTTTGAGAATCACCGAGGCTTGTCGCACATGATCCAGCATTCTGGCATAATCTCCTGCTTCGTCGCATCGGTCGGCCTCCTTGACAAGATCAAGAACAGCGAGACTCACAGGATGGGCGTCACCGGCGAACAGCTTCACCACCTGGCCACGGATGGTGGTCGTGGTGGGTTTCTTGCCTGCCGCTGAGTTCTTAGAAGTACCGCTGCCCATACAATATGAGTAGAATATTTGGTGTAAACTGTGTGATACTATTGTGCTTTGGTCAAACGACGGAAAAGGGAGTGTTCTGCATGAACAAAAGCAAATTGTGAGCCAAAACGAAGCGAGTAGACGCATAAAAAAGAAGAAACACTCCACTTTTCCCCCTTCTTAACTACTTCCGACAATTTGCGCAAGGGTAGCGATGCGGCCATACCTGAAGTTGCCAGACCCAAACTTAGAGGTGAGGCCAGGAAGTGCATCCAACGCCCCCTGCACACCCTCAATGCGTAGCAGCAGCTGCAGCGCAGTACCGTACATTGAGGTGCTGGGCGCAACAATGCGAACTCGGTGCAGCGAGGGCACTTGAAGGGCGCTCACCACCTCGGTGATAATGGAAGTGGCGTGTGCGACTACAGACCCCTGCTCCGAGTTGACACCACGCACGAACACAAACAACGTGTCGCTTGTTGGCCGCCGAGTGAAGGGTGCCAACACTGGATCCGAGTCTCCTCCCTCCTGTACTTTGCACGCGTCATGCAAGTCCATGGCGAAGAAGAATGATGTCCCGATGTCTCCTGCAGCTTCGTGCAGCTTTGCAAAGTCGCCAAGGAAGCTAGCATCACGTGCAGGGACGTCGTTCATGACGAGGATACTCTCCACCTCCTCCGCGGAGGTGACGGCGCCATCCACAGGTCCTTCTTCTTCCTCTCCCTCACCGCTATCCACGTCGATCTCCTCCTTCTCTGATGTGGCGGATTCTGTGCGGTGTTGCTTTAACACTGGTCCATTGTCATCCTCATCGCGCTCAATTTCTTCCTTGGGTTGAGCTGTGGCAATGACTTCCACCAAGCGAAAGATGCGTTCCTTGTTGCATTTGTCGCAGAACCCACAGCATCCCCACTCTGCAACTTCGTAATCGATCGGGCTTTGTGACCCGCAGCTGAGGCACTGCTCCACGTATGTCTTGGGGCCTCCTGAAGGTGAGGGAGGGGGTCGCTGAACGAGCGCCTCACTCCACGCTGTGGCCGATGTTGAGGTCGCACTCTGCTGTGCTGCTCGTGTGGGCTGACTGCGAGACGATGCGTGTGGTGCCCCGGACACACCTCCCACCACGGAGGGTACTGCAGCGAGCAGCGCATCCACCGACTCTCCAGACTCCTCTCGTTGATAGTCCTCCATCGACATGCCCACTTCGGTTGCATTACGAAAGTGGTCCGTGGCTTTGTCTAGCCTGCGCATCGCACGCTCCACGGCGTCACTGCCGTACTTAGGCTCTTCGTCGCGATGACGAACACGCTTGAGTTCGTAACGGCTTTCTACCGTTCGCTGGCCATCTTGCTGTTGTTTGTTAGGCCTTTGCTGGGGAGCGGACTTCAGGGCCTCAATCGCGGCATTTGTGGGTCGCACCTGTGGTGCTTTGTAGTGAAGTAAGTCTTTCCTGAGGACTAAATGTCTCTCTCGTCCAATTCCCTCCGAGACGTGGCTCAAATTGAACTTGTCCGCCAACGCATGCAGCTCTCGTCGGTCGTTGGCTGACAGCTCAGGTGGCAGGTCCAGCGCAGTTTTGGAGGCGTCAGATACAAACGACTCAATCTTTGCGCTCCACACAGTAAAGAATTCGCTCCTATGATTCCTCGCGTCCAGGGGGTTGATGCCACGTGGCGCACCACCGCCGCTATGGCCGTGGTGACTCAGCGACGAGGACGAACCAATAAGGCCGCTTGATCCTGACGACGCCACCGCCGCTTCTAAATCTTGTTGATGCTTTCGTGCGATGCGTTGCTGCGTTTCAAAGATGACATCAAGGACGGCGTTGCGCTGGTCTTCAATTTCGTCCATTTTGTTATTGGTACGCACCTTTTCTCCTTGCTCAATTTGAGTGTCAACAAACGTGAAGGAAAAGGTTCTTCTAAAAAGTCCATGAAGTGGAAAACGACACACAAGTCAACGAAAACATTGTAAAAAGACCTGCATCCGTAGTAGGGATTCGGTTGATTCTTTCTGTCCATTTGATTTTGTTCTTTGTTCCCTACGCACGCACTTTGGATGCCGCAACAAGAGTGGACCTAACACTCATAACGCTCCGTTTTTTGTGCATAGTAAAAAGTCGGTGATGACACAGCAAACGACACTGCAACAACAATGCGAGATTCTCTTCAAACAAACACACACAGTATTTCTAACTACCGCCAGCTCATCACTTAGATGTCCCAGTTGGCCGGGTTGGGCTTCATAAGCGTCTCCGCGGTTTGCGTCATGATCTCAAGGTGAGTGGTAGAGCGAGGAATCACGCGGGTGAAGAAGAAGTTGCACGTATCGAGCTTGGTCTGGTAGAAACCATCCTTATCCTTGCCGGCTGCGATCTTCTTCTGTGCCACCGAGGCCATGCGCAGCCAGTAGTAGCCAAGCACCAAGTAGCCAGAGTACATGAGGAAGTCCTGGGAGGACGCACCAACATTTTCCATGTCTGACATAGCGTTGACACCGATACGCGCCGTGGCGACACGCCATTGCTTCTGCATCATCCACAGCTTGCGGGAGTGGGAGCCGAGGGACCCTGAGGCGAAGAAATTCTCTTTGCAAAGACCGTTCAAACGGGCACCGAACCGAGCAGGCTCGCCGGTCTTTGACTTGAGCACCTTACGGCCAATGAGGTCAAGTGCCTGGACGCCGGTGGTGCCCTCGTAGAGGGTGGAGATGCGAGCATCACGGAGGATCTGCTCCATGCCGTTGCCCTTGATGAAGCCGTGACCGCCGAACACCTGCACGCCGCAGGACGCAGCCTCAAGTCCCCACTCCGTAAGGCACGCCTTGGCGATGGGGGTGTAGAAGCCAATCTCTTCGTCGATGGCCTTGCGCTTCTTGGCGTCGGTGGCGGTCTCGTAGAGATCTAAGAGGCGTGCAATATCTGTGCACATGGCGCGGCCGCCCTCAGCGATCGCCTTGGCGTACAGGATGTTGTGGCGCACATTGGGGTGGTGGATGATGGAATCGGCCACCTTGTCTGCCTCTTTGGTGCCGCTGAGGGCACGCATCGAGCCGCGCTCACGGGCATACTTAAGTGCGTTCTGGAAGGCAAGTTCGGAGTGGGCAACACCCTGGATGGCGGTACCGAGACGAGCGGCGTTCATGAAGGTGAACATCTCCTTCATGCCCTCGTTGGGTCCTCCGATGATGTAGCCGATGCTGTTGTCGAAGGACATTTGGCAAGTGGCGCTAGCCTTGATACCCATCTTCACCTCCAGTCCGCTGCACACGGCGTTCTTCTCCTTGGTGAGGGAGCCGTCCTCCTTGATCAAGTTGCGGGGAACAAGGAAAAGGCTGATGCCCTTGGTGCCAGGGGGTGAGTCAGGGAGGCGAGCAAGCACAATGTGGACGATGTTCTCAGTAAGGTCATGATCACCGCTGGAGATAAAGATCTTGGTGCCGGTGATCTTGTACGTGCCGTCACCCACGGGCTCCGCCTTGGTTTTCACTTGACCGAGGTCAGTGCCGCATTGGGGCTCGGTGAGGCACATCGTACCTGCCCACACGCCAGAGACAAGCTTCGTCAAGTAGGTTTCCTTCTGGGAATCGCTGCCCCACGCAAGCAGCGTGTTGGCGGCACCAGCGGAGAGGCCGGGGTACATGAGCAGCGACCAGTTGGCAGTCGCCATCATCTCACGTGACACGAAGCCGACGGATTGAGGGAGCCCTTGGCCACCGAACTTCTCAGGATGGCTAATGCCCGTCCAGCCGCCCTCAACGATTGCCTGGTAGGCCTCCTTGAAGCCTTTAGGGGTCGTGACGGTCGTGTCAGGGAGGAGCTTGCAGCCCTCAGCATCGCCGGACTCGTACAACGGGAAGAGCACACCAGTGCAGAGCTTGGAGCATTCCTCGAACAGAGTCTCGCAGAGCTCTTTGTTCGCGGTCTCAGCTACGCCGAGCTTTTCGTAGTGCTTGTACATCTCAAACACGTCGTCGAAAAGGAATTGATACTCACGAAGACGGGGATTGAAGCTGAGGAGCCGAGACGCAACCACGGACGCACCGGTCCACCGGGCAGCCTGGTGGACGGAGGACAAACCAACGCGACGCATCATCCTAAATAGCTTGCAAGAGAAGGGTCTCTTTTGATTTCTCTCGTGTTGTATTTCGGGCAAGTGTGGGGAAAGAAAAAAATCAAAGCAACGGTGAGTGTGTTTATTTTTTTTTTGTGAGAGAGCGACGACGGCGCTCCTCATCTTCATTTGTTTGGTTTGTGATAGGAAAATTTCTGAGGTTAAGAGGGTGTGTGTGTTGAGAGGGGGATAAATAAAAAAAGAACACAAAAATGAAAGCACACAGACACACAAAACTGCCGCCGCAAATTGGGGGAGCAACAATGAGATGATCGACATGACAAAACAGAGCACCAAGAGGCAAAAGCATCCCTCACCGTTCGCCACATTGCGATAACTGTTGACGATGGTGCGAGAGATGTTAGCTTTGGTTTGTTTATTCTTTTCTTTTGATGCTCGTCGTGATACGCCACTCACCAAGTCCTCACGTTCTCCTCAATCAATCAGTTTTGATAGGAAACCCCATCAACTCAAACACACAACGCAGCCGGTTCACCACTTGCTGCGCACTCACCGCGTCATAGATTTTTGTCGTCTCAAGTCTGTTAGGTATTTTCTTTTCTCAATTCGCCTGTGTGTGCTGCATTTTCTCCAGCAAGCGCAAGACATTCGCTCCTCACTCTCGCAACAACAGCCTCCACTCAATCGTAGTACACTGGTCGGTGTGCTCACTGAGTGTGTCTGTCTTATCACCTTCTCACCTTCATTTGGTCGTTTGTTTAGTCCGACTCACGGAAGGTGTAGTCCGGCTCCAGCACCTTTGACACCTTGGCCGAGGATTTCGTAAAGCGTGTCGGGGCTGCGGCGGTTTGGGTGTGCTGATGCATGCGGGTGTGTGAGAAATATTCAAGCTTGTCCACCTGCTTGGCAGGGAGAACACGCTGCACAACGGCACGCAGACCAGTCACGAATGCGCTGATACGCGCCTTATCGCTGGTGTTGGTCCACAGCTGCAGGACGACTGGGCGGTGGGCGCGGATCTTCAGGGTGACTCCGTTGACGGCGCTTGCCTCCGGAATAGACTCGCCACTGAGGCCCATAATGATCAGCATAAAGACGTCGTCCATCGACTCACGTGTCTGTCCAGGGGAAGGCTTATCGGGGTCATAGACGTTGAAGGAAATAGTACCTCCGTTTTTATTGCGGGGGTCCTCCCAGACAGGCTTGATAAGTCTTCGGAACCAGTTGTACGTCCAGCTCGGAGTGCAACTTGAGGGTGAGGGGCAGTGCCACCACAGAGCCCAGAAAGAGGCAAGGTCGCTGACGTCGCGCACAAGCACAGGCTCCATGAACTTCTGCTCTCCGGGGGTGATGGGGTGGTCGTCCGCCCAGAGCGTCCAGGCGCTATGGAAGTCCAGCTTGCTGTCACCAGGAGCATCTCGAACCGTCTCCGGGACGACGAGGGCTGACTTGGCAAACGGATCTGAAGACACCTTCTGTGGCGGTGGTACAAGGGCTGACATGGGAGAAGCAACGGACGACGTGGTCGGGCTGCCGGTTGTGGAGGCCAGCGGTGACTCGGAGTATTGCAGGACTGGCTGGAGGCCAGAGGCAACAGGCATTGGGGGTGCGGGAGCATCGGGGAACGTAGGGGTCCCTCTTGACGTTGGGCTCCGCTTCTTTGGGGTGTACGGTGCAGCAGACACATTCAGCGACCTGTTGAAGGCGTCACTGTCCGTCGATCGCTGCGAGGAGAGAGGAGACGCGGCGTACTCCGGCGGTGGTGGTGGCGGAGGAGGTGCGGAACCTCCTTTGGGCTGGAATGGCACAGCGACTGCGCGCAGCTTCGTGCTCTGATTGTTGTTCTGGGCGGCTGGTGGAGGTGGGGCCGTGAAGGGCGGGGCATATGACGGTAGAGGGGCCGCAGGGGCACCAGTGGCAGCAGGAGGGGGTGGAGGTGGTGCCGATGTTGGGTTGGCGTGGACGGTCTTCTTCTTCCCGACGTAAGGCTGAGCTTCGGGGTTCATTGGGTTTGTGTGTGTGTGTTTGTTGTTGCGAAGGTGGTTGAGGTGGTTATTGTAGGTTTGCGAAGGAGTGAGGCCCTGTATTGGAATCGTGGCCTGGTGTCTTTGCGATTAGGTTGTGTAGCTTTTTTTGTCGAAGGGTCAGCAGTGCGTGTGTCTGTGAAACCTGTTACTCGAAAGACTGATGGGTGTGAACTGTGTGATGATAACTAAGCACACGGTTGCGTTTTTGTTTTCGTCCCCTCGACTTTTCTTTGTTGCTTCTTAAGAGGAACTTCCGTGAAGAGTTGCGAAAAACGTACCGCTGCCGAAACAAGCAAAATAGACTTTTTCTTTTCTCTTCGGTGTTCTCGTCCGCCGGATCTTTCCTTTGTTTGCTTGTGGTGTGCTGTGCGATGCTCGTCAACGAGGAGTCTCTCAACAGAATGTGTGCTGGAGAGAAGTGACTTGGAGGCGAGAGCGACGATACAACCAGTTGAAACAAGAAAGGTTTGCGAAGGAGTGAGGCTTTTTTTTTTTGCTGTGCGATGCTCGTCAACGAGGAGTCTCTCAACAGAATGTGTGCTGGAGAGAAGTGACTTGGAGGCGAGAGCGACGATACAACCAGTTGAAACAAGAAAGAGTTAAAAATTTTTTTTTTCCTGTATTGGAATCGTGGCCTGGTGTCTTTGCGATTAGGTATGCTGTGCGATGCTCGTCAACGAGGAGTCTCTCAACAGAAAGTGTGCTGTAGAGAAGTGACGTGGAGGCGAGTGCGACGATACAACCAGTTGAAACAAGAAAGAGTTAAAAT
>CYKH01000459.1:0-28997 GCA_001460835.1 Bodo saltans | reverse complement strand
CTTCATCTTCCTCCTCATCCTCCCCATCTCCTTCTTCGTCGAAGTAATCCTGCAAGTCCGACTCGTCCATCGTGAAGAGGTAGCCATCTAATTCCCTTGCAACGGTTGTGGTGGTGCCTGCGGATGGCACCTCCTCGTCCTCAAGCTCACCTGCCAGTACTTCCTCACCTTCTACAACTGGAGGAGCTGACGACGCAACGCTAGGTAGTCGTCGCCGAATGATTTCCTTTGCGCCAATAACGCCCTCCGCCTCGACCACAACCTCAGAATTGTCGTCGCCTTCCAGTGAGTCCTCGCCGTCGTCGCGGAAACGCTTTCGTGTTGCCACAGCAGATGTAGCATCTGTTACAACACGAGCAGCACGGGGACGAGCCGCATCGGTGCTGCCCTCGTCCTCATTATTATTGGTTGGTCGGTGGGTGCGGCTGTGTGCGGAGGAGGACTGTGCGGAACTCTCCGATCGTGCACCTGCATCTGTTACAACACGAGCAGCACGGGGACGAGCCGCATCGGTGCTGCCCTCGTCCTCATTATTATTGGTTGGTCGGTGGGTGCGGCTGTGTGCGGAGGAGGACTGTGCGGAACTCTCCGATCGTGCACCTGCAGTCATTGGAGTGACGTCTTCAAAGAATGAATCTACCGTCTGTTGATCCACGGTGAGGATTTCATCCACTAATTCTTCCTCATCGAGTTCGAAGTTATACTCTTGATTCACTTCAACGACCGTAGGACCGCTTGCAGTGGCGGGCTTCTTAACGCCGTCCTCACCTTCGTCATCGCTGCTGTCAGCAAAGACAATCTTTGTTCTTGCGATGCACCCTTTGCGGTTGGAGGACTGCTGCTCACGTTGAACGTCTTCTCCTGCTGAGATGAGAGTGGTGACCGATGCCACAACATCTTCAACGAAGGTGATGTCTTCCATTTGTAAGATGTGTGTAGCTGTTGCTATGTGTAATAGTTTAGTCCTTTTCTAGTTCCACACGAAAAAAAAGGGAGAGGGAAGAGTGCTGCAGAAGCAACAAGTGACGAAGCAGAGAAACAAAAACAAACACTTGCGCGAGGAACACAATCTGCACAACAGTGCGATGCACCCTTTGCGGTTGGAGGACTGCTGCTCACGCTGAACGTCTTCTCCTGCTGAGATGAGAGTGGTGACCGACGCCACAACATCTTCAACGAAGGTGATGTCTTCCATTTGTAAGATGTGTGTAGCTGTTGCTATGTGTAATAGTTTAGTCTTTTTCTAGTTCCACACGAAAAAAAAAGGAGAGGGAAGAGTGCTGCAGAAGCAACAAGTGAAGCAGAGAAACAAAAACAAACACTTGCGCGAGGAACACAATCTGCACAACAGCAATAGTACGTAATACAGGGCGCCCACTTGTTCAATTCGGTCGTCATATGCACACCATCACGTGCTGCAAGCACAATTGGACCCCAAGAACATCATCGAAGTGTCGACCAACGCTCTGAGCACGGGCAGTCTTGCTTCCTTCCACCGCACGTAGCAGCTCAGCAACCAACACATCTTCTCTCTCTGCGTCCACTATCAGCACAACGTGAGCTGGCGTGGCTGAAGTTGAATGGGGAAGAAGAGGAAGAGGAGGTTCACGTCGTAGGGATTCCAACAGATCATTGATGTATCGTTGCTCTACAACTGTGAGGAGATGACTACTGGAGGGCGAGGAGGAGGCTTCATCGTCTGCTACGTGCTCGTGATGATCACAGGCCGTGGCTTGCAGTGCGACTGGTGGGATATACAACAATCTCATGTGACGTACAACATCATGATGACCAGCCACAGCAACAACAGCGGCGGCATCTCCTTCTCTCGTCGTTGCTCCTGCACCACCATGCAACGACGACGCGGTTGGTGGCGGCAGCAGAGGGGATAAGCCTCCCTTGTTCTGCGTCGTTCGCCACTGGCACATGGTGCCTGCATTGGGATACTGATGCCGAGTGAGCAATTGAATATTGTTGTTGATGATGTCTTTCGTCCATGACGCCTCGCACTTGAGTACAAATCGTCGCAGTGGCACGAGCATGTCGCATGCAGTCATGGCAGCATAGAATGCAAACAGACCACACGATGCCTCTGCTGTTAGATCCATCAGCCCCCACTGCACAGAACCACCACCGCCACTGGTGCTGGTGACGACGGCCAATTGAGGCGCGACGTGGAGCAACATAAGTTTCGCCACAGCAGCAGCGGTGTGGTCGGCTGGAATACTTCTCGCGAATCTTCGCGGAAATACCAATTGCGTCTCCCAACGTACCTTGCAGTTGTTTCCTTCGTGTGCGACAGCCGCACTTTGATGAGTGATGCCTCCGTATGAGGAGGAGCTCTCGTCACTGCTCTCCACGCGCTGCTTGCGCTGATGCGCGTGGTACTGATCAAGTTGAGAAATGGTCAAAGTCTGCCGTGTTTTCGTCCGGTCTATCAATAGCTGAGGGTTCCTGTTGAGAGACGTAGAGGGCAACGGGACGACGGTATTGGTAACCACACCGCCAGCATCATCGGCAGGACTCGATGATGAGTCTGTTTCTTGGAGGCTTGGCTTTGGTGCTCGTCGTGCTACAGCGCACGCCTCGGCGACAAAAGGTCGAGTAGAGACGTCTCCGGGGAGTTGATGGGCGTGGCTGGCCACGAAAGCGGCAACGTGCTTTGGTGCGTAGTACTTGGGCAGCTCATCCATGAAGACACACAACAAGATGCCCAAGTCTTCTTCCACTCTGCTCACCACCTTCTCGAGCCGCTGATAGGCTGGCAACAGAAACCTATCTACCACCGCGGCGTCCGTCGACCCTGCACTTCGAGTTGCTTCGAGGTACTCTTGGGACCCATAGAAACTCACGACACGATCTAGACACGTGGTGAATGTTTCTCGCAGTGCTGCCACAAGGCGAAACAAATCGACGGACTTCTGCTTCAGTCTGCGGGGGCTTGGATGACAATAAGGGAGGCTGGGCAACACGAGGCACTGCCGCTCATCCACCGCCCGTCCATTCCAGTGCAGAATGGGCGCCAACACAACAGGTAGGACTGAGAGGCTTCCTGGGAGGTGAAGGTTGGAGGTGTATGCCACCCGATTGTCTCGTCGAACTGCGTGGCACGCGACAACTGTTGGTGGCAGTGCAACAGAGGCATCAAACGTAAGGGGGTACACCACAGATCCTCGGTCGATAAAGATGGGAGCCTTGGACCCAACAAACCACGACGACAGCAAATGCACATCGTCACCGGAGTCTGTGTAAGCAATGTTCAACTCCCTCCTCTCCGCTCGAGTGCACTTGATCAATCGGTACGCATCCCATGTCATATTCCGCACGTTACGCACAAGGAAGGCGGTGTAGTCTGGTACGTTCTGAAACACGTCCACCACACGCTCCACTCCAACATCCACAGACACGCGATTCTCGCCTACAATGCGCACGGAACATGAGGCCGGCTTGAGGTGATCTTTGATGCGATCTTCATCGGATGCAGTAGCCACTCCTCGAAGGACGAGATGGACTCGATGAGCGGGCGTGTATAAATTACGGCGACCACGAGATGCATGTTTGGCGTGGATATCATTCCCGGCAGCCGTTCTGTTGGGGAAGGCCAGCGTAATGGATGCGATGCACATCATGAGTGCTGATGGGGTGAGGGGGCAAACATCCTCAGCGGCCTCCCATCGACTCGCTCGCGTCAAGTGCAGAAACGCTGGAGGCGCAAGGCCGAATGTCGCTAGCGTTTTGATCAAATCCCGTGACTTGGCTCGGACTTCATGAAAAATATGGGGACGAATGTGCTTCTGTAGTTGTTCAAAGATCGCGCAATCCTCACCGCTGCTTCCCTCCTCTCCAGCGTTCTGACCTCGGAACGGAGCCCACTCAGTTCGCCGCACCCACCAACGGTACAATTCCAAAAGGGCAATCACGTCGCACCCAGTGCCATGGTCCATGTGCGCAATCATGCGCCACCCATCATCTGAGATCAGCGGTGCCGAAGACGCTAAAATGGCGCTGGCTTGGGCAACCACGATGGGGATACCACTGATCACGCCGTTGACGACAAGCTCCCCTAAACTAACTGGGAGGCCAAGGGCACTCAACACAATACCTTTTAGCGTTGGTTGAAGGAACGTCACGTGGCTCCCACGCAGCTGGCACGGCGCAAGGGCGTGGTAGTGCTCCGTGAGCTGTGTCAACGCAGCCAACACGCCTCGAAGCGGAGGTGGCGCAGGCAGGGCCGCAAGGAACGGATCAAGCTCGCCGACGTTGGCATCCGCAACCAGCAGCATCGTGCTTGTGAGAGGGGTCTGCATGATGCCTGGGATCCGCCCCTCCTCTAAGGCATTGTATTCCTCTCGTGTGATCATTCGCCAGACGGAACCTGGCCGAACACGACCTGTACGCCCAGCACGCTGCTCGCAGCTGTCCTTGGAACAATAGGTCTCCTCCAACATACTGAGGTCCTCGTCGTGTAAGTATCGCTGGTCCTTCACCACACAGGTATCAATCACGTGATCTACATCAGGGATCGTTAAGCTACTCTCTGCAATATTGGTGGCGATCAGGACCTTTCTGCACCCATCCGGTGGGGCATCAAAGAGCGCTTTATTCTCCGCATCGTTGCTGCTATGTAGTAACAGAATATGCAAGCCTGTGCACCCCATGTTCTGCAGCAGTTCGGCCTCCAACGCCTCTAGTTGCTGAATGCCAGACATGAACACAAGAATCGCCTCTTCTGTTGGCCTCGTGTAGTGAAGGATGCGGATGAGCCACGCTGTCATGGAAAAACGCGCTTCCCACAGCAAGCTGTCCTTGTGCGCTGGGCGCATGATGAGGCTAGTCAAACTGAACGGAATTTTAAGATACGCAATCGCACCGCGGCCTCCATGGCGTTGATGTGCGTCTGCACTGTGTGAGATGTTGTTCGCAGGCGACGGGTTATCAAACACAGAGCTGCATGGGTCTGCACTGCCGCCAGAAGACGAAGCTCCTCGGACTTCTTGGGTAATTTGGCACGCTGCGTCTACAATTGTTTGAAACGCTTCCTCGATGTACACCGTCCGACGGCGACGAGCACTTGTATGAAATGACAACACTGGCACGATCGTGGAAAGTGTCATGCGTGACGCGTCGTGCTCCTCCGTGCCTGTGTTGTAACGGCGCCTCAGAGCTGAGAGAGGCGTCTCTGACACAGCACCATGGTTGGCAGCCATAGGCATCGTAGGGGGCCACGACTCATCTTCGGGTTGCACATGACGCTGCGCCATGTAGAGCTGCAGCCCTTTGCTCGACATGGTGGCCGACGTCAACACCAGTCGCAGGGTCGTGTGGTAGCGGAGGAGCTCACGTAGCATGCACATCAACAAATCATATTCAATCGTGCGTTCATGTACTTCGTCAAGAATGATGTGCGTCACGTTCGTTTCTTTTAAGTACGTTCCATCCCGGAATGCACTCTTTACGCGCTGCAGCATCACGCCCGATGTCATGAAGATAATTCTGGCGGCGGAGGCTGAAGATTCTGAATCATCGCTTCGGGCACCACCAATGATGTACGCAGCATCGTAACTATTGCCCCGCTCCTCTTCGATACGACGGCAGAGGCTGACTGCGGCCACCCGACGGGGCTGGGCGACCCACACGGTGTGCGTTGGGGACGCATCAACGATCGCCATCGGCACTTTGGTACTCTTGCCGCATCCTGTCGGGCCTGCGACTAGTGCAACACGACTGGGGGATTTCGCGACTTCTCCCACAACGTTGTCTAGGAACTCCTTCGTCATCAGCGGTGTGCTAGAGCAGGTGTTGGACGCCAGTCCATCTGAAAGTGCCGCAGCGTGTAGTGGCGATGAGATGGGGGTATTGTCGTGTTGACTTCTGGCAGGAGACTGCTCAACAGATCGGTCCAGTGGCACAACAGTCACTGCGATCGTTTTCGAGGTCGTCAGCAGCAAGCGAGGCCCCACTATTCCATCTCCCCCCGTCTGCAATCGTGCAAGGGCAGCTTGATGCCATGCATGGAGAACAGAGAAAGACTTGTCGTGATGACGCGAGGAGGATGGCTTGGGAATGACGATGGTGAGAGTGAGGGCAGGATAACGCACAAGGATGTCCTCCGCTGCCCGCCTTACAAACATGACAGATGTGGGGCCAGGGAGGGACAACACAACTACCACAGCAGCAGGAGAAGCCCCTGCAGTTGCTGCAGCTCTTGCAGTGGAGGTTGTTGTCGCTACAAACGACTCTACCCGTCCCCAAAGGATGAGCAGCCTCTCTTCATCGCTGACGCCGCCTCCTTCCATTGTGCTGTCGTCATCGTTGGCATCATCTCCATCGGCAACAGTGGGGGGAACGACGCGCACCTCTTGTGCATGGTGAAATAGATCCATGTTGATCACGCCGCTACGCGCTGGTAGCGAGAGTGTGTACACGACGCCTTCACTGTTAGATGATAGTGATGTTAATGATGGTGGTGTAGTGGTGGAGGTGGGTGGAACAAGGGAACTGAGAGCATCGTGCGATACCACATCACAGAGGAGACCGTCGTCGTCCGTGACTCCGAAAACACCTAAGTGAGGCGCGTTCTCCTCCCGTAATGTCGCCATTTCTTGAAAGGAAGGCAGTTGCGAAACTGTTTAAGTGTGCTCTTTTTTAAAAGAATGAGCAAGAGGTTAGGTAAGGACAGAGCTATTTGCATCGTCATGTGGCTTGCAGACCCGCATCCCTTTTCTTGGTATTGTCCTTGTCGATAACGTAATGTACAACACGTTGGCCACAGAGGTGAATGCATAATACACAACACCACACTTGTCACAATCTCTCTTTACAGTGGCTCCACCAGATCTATCGATGCGGCCCCATTGGCGTCATCGATGGACGGAACGACCACCAGCGGCATCCAACAGCATGCACAGTCCTCGTCGCTGTCATCGCCACCTAACCGCACCACGACAAACCACTTACTCCGTATGAGATGCGAGACCATCGATTGTGGAGTGCTTGCACGCAACACCGATGAGGGCAGGGAGATCATCGTTGAGGCCTGCCCCATGGTTGTGCTGGCAACGTCCATCACGAGGTTCGATTGAAGCACGACGGTCTCCACAAGTCTGCTGCTTGTGGTGTTGGCGTCTTGCCGAACAACGACGCGATTACGAAGCGATACTTCAACGGAGTGAACAGGAACGGTGGAATTATTCACAACGTTGATGGCGACGTGCAGCGTCGTGTTACGATCTGCGACGGCGACGTGAGGCTGGCACGTCGCCTGTAACTTGACCTCGCCGTGATGGCAACAGCGAAGACGGCAGCAATAAAAGTAGTGTTGCAACGAGGTCAAGGGCGACACGCCCCACAGTCTGTCGTTTTGAAGGAACCTCTCTTGAAGGGCGGACATGGGAGCAATCACAGGCAGTAGCGTCACTGACATGACGTTGCGAGCACGCACACCTGTCAAGTCTGCGTACGCCTTCACCTGATACGTGATGTGGGCGTATCGGGGTGGGGCACCGGACGGTGCAGTCGTGTCAAGCACACGGCAAGATGAGGCGACCCGCTCAGGAAATTGAAACTCAAACGGTATCTTGTGCGGCCCGACGCTCACCATCACTGCGGCGCGCTCCGCTCTCTCTGTTGCATCTTGAAGCTCATTGTCAGTGGATGCCGATGCCGCCCCGTTCCCTCGTTTCATTCGCTTTTCTGCTGAGGTCGGGCCTGTGCCATACAACACTTGAATGTCCTTGAAGAGGATCACCTTGCCTTGCGAGGCACGCCCATCGCTGCTCGAGGCGTGATTAGGAGACGCGACATACTCACGCCCAACAAACTTCACGCGCATGCAGATGACTCGGGTGGAGCTCTTTGCATGGAACACGACGCAGCCAGTCACCTTGCTATTGGGATGCCATGCTACAGTGCCGTCAGGGAGCTGGGCGGGGGGATCAAGCAACACCTGGAACCGTTGCAAGCCCCCGTGTTGATCCACTGAGCCAGCCACAACGGGTGTGCCGGATGATTGTCGCCGACTCGACGATCGCCGTCGTGGTGGTGACGCGTTGTGAGAGGATCGAGATCCACTTCTACTGCGAGGCATGTGATTAGTGCGTTGTGTCCTGTGTTTGGTGCATACGTGTCTCTAATAAAGTGAATCAACAGAATCAAACTTTTGATGAACGCACCACGGAACTCAATGAACGAAATGAAAGGAGGGAGATCATTGGGCAACAACAAAATCAAAAAGAAGGTTGCAAACACGAAGTAGAGTATTTATCACCATGGACAATAAACCGCACACGTTGCATGATCAGAGCATCACAGTACTGAATCACTGACGAGTACGATCCTACTGCGAGGTTCTCGCCGATAACCACCGACCAACCTTGACGATTGAGCTCGCAGCGTTAGCGGGAAGGGGAGGCGGAGGGGGGAGGTTGGTCAAGGGTCAGTGGTCTGGGGTTTGCGGCCCCGCGTTTCTTTCGTCAAGAGCATCAGGTTATTGGTCGTTGATGACATCAAGTGCAATGCAGTCAGAGGTGGGACATGGTCATGAAAGGAGCATTGGAGGAAGCGTGAGTGTTCTTTAGTGTAGTCCCAAGGACGTGCCACACGATGGCCTCGATTCCCAAGGCCACAGTAAGCTAGTTACAGTACATACTACGCTTCCTGCTGTAATATTCAACGAAAAGGAAAAGTTTTTTTTTTGGTTCGAAAAACACGTCCACGCACATCAAACAAAGACACCTGTGACTGCTTTTTGACCAACGAGAGTTTCGGAATCATCACCAGCAACTCACCCACACAAATTAACTATTGAAAGCTGAATTCACCTTCACAACTCACAAAACACCTTCAGTTCCAGCAACAGTCATCGTGTCCAACGAACGACCCGCATGCCGGTAAGTAAATCACTTCTCAGCGGCTGGCCTTGATGCGAGGCTGGCCATTCTCTCGAATCATCCAGCACATATTAGATGTGTTGTTTTGTTCCCGGCTCCACTTCTCTCGGCACTTGGTCACCGCACCTCAACAACACAATCGTCACGTTCTCCAACACTTGCGCAGAACACGCTCGGCAACGCTAGAATAGGACACAGAATCGTCTGCAACACTGAAAGTGTCGACACACTCACGCACACCGAAATGCTCAAGAACAGTTGTCCATTTTTTTGCGGATCGCGTCGTACTCATCGCAATCGAGCACCCCGTTGTAGAACACAACACCGCGACCAAACACACGATCGCCTCCTGCAGTCGGGACAAGGTATTGGGCGATTATCTTCTCGAGAATTTTTGTTTTCTGGTCCTCCGTTAGATCTTTGCGGATCTCTTTCAGTGCGTTATCCGAAAAATCTTTTAGGTCCTTGACATTCTGATTGTCCGTGTCCTTAAGACGCGCGCTGCAGTGACGTTCATCGTGCGTGATCAACTTAACGTAGGTTGACTCTAATGTAACGCCGCGCGCGAACAGCCTTTACGAATACGGAAAGTGTCGACACACTCACGGACACCGAAATGCTCAAGAACAGTTGTCCATTTTTTTGTGGATCGCGTCGTACTCATCGCAATCGAGCACCCCGTGGTTCTCTCCATCCCGTTGTAGAACACAACACCGCGACCAAACACACGATCGCGTGAAGTCGGGACAAGGTATTGGGCGACTATCTTCTCAAGAGTTTTTGTTTTCTGGTCCTCCGTTAGATCTTTGCGGATCTCTTTCAGTGCGTTATCCGAATCGTCTTGGAGGTTTTTAACACTCTCTTTGTATTTTCTTTTAAGTCGCGCGATGCAGTGGCGTTCGTCATTCGCGCTCAAAATAAAGTGGGTTGTCTCAATCGTCCCATTACCCGCACACAGCAATACACCAGCAAAGAAACTACCGACCACAACACGCCCTTTGCCGATCCCGCCATCTTCCACACGAATTCTAGCATGTCTCGGAGGCAAATTACAGTGCGGTGCATCGTTCGTCTTCTGCGCCTCTCTTGATCTTACCGATATCAAACAATCACAAAACTTGACAGAAGCAAGAAACATGACAATCTGTCTCCGCCTCACTGACAACACATCTTTGACTAACCGATTCACGACCAACAAATAGCTTGTTCGACCAATACGCCGCTTAACCACTCTCGAAACATCTTGGGTTTCATCACCACGGTTACTGTTCATCCTTCAAACACAATACTTTGCATGTTAGAGGCATTCTTAGTCAAAACTGGCATCACGTATTGGCTGAGGTCGTCGGTTCCGAGCTTGACGAACCTGGAGTATCCATCAACTCACGAATTTTGACAATGTTGCTCACAAACACACCGATCGTTGGGCACCACTTGCTGATGTTGTCCAGGTCTATCAGGAACTCCGCAATCACCGGACCACTGCCCATGGAGTAGTGCTTCTTCTCGTTCAGTTCAACACGGGATCGTTGTATTTGTTCCAATAGCTGTGTTGCTCGATCCTCTGTACTCAAGTCCTTGGGAGAACTGTTCGCTACCGCCCACTTGCAAACAGCATCCTCTACGTCATGACGGTCTGGTTTCGATTCAACGAGCGCAATGAACGCTTCGTTGGCCTCCGCAAGCTTCCTCGACTTCAGAGCGAGCTCGGCATATCTTTCCGTCACTTCAGGATTCTCCTCAGTCCACTCGAACGGACAGATTGGCGCATCACTCAATTGTGCTTTCATCGGGTTGGTTGTGGCCAGCATCCGCACGGCACCAGCGGTGTCCCTGATAACAGCGGGAAGGTACGCAAGTTTGCCTCTCCAAACATCCAGGACGTGCTTCTTGGGCTGATCAGGGGTTTCTGCTTTATATTCGTCCCAGCAATGTTCGTTCTGGATCAACAGCACAGTCCATGACATTTGCACGGCACCAGTGGCCTTGGAAGTCTCACGGAGGAATATCACGCCACCCTCGCCTTGATTGTTCGGATTGGTGGGCTGGAAGGCGAAGTGGTCACCCTTTGCCAGAGCCTCTTGCAGAATCTCGTACGATGACTTGCATCGCGCCACTCACTCCGTTGCTGGTGCCCCTAGTGTCGAATTTGCGGTATGCATCAAAGAACATCGACGGGAAGTTCGCAATGTCCGGAACCACCACTAGCGGACCAATGAGTGCGACGACGAACGTGCGAGGAGACCGCCGCTTGATGGACCTTGCTGTGTGCCTCACCATTGGTGGGTGGACGAGGTGATCGGGATATCAATAGCAGCTCCAAGGACACGATTGCTCTCGTTTCTTACGGGACAAGACGACAGTTGACTACGGAAACATTTTTATCTTCCTGCTCATCAATCAGAAGAAAAAGAAAATAACCTTGGAGAATTTCGTCTAAAAACGCCATTTTCAACCTAGCCAGCGACGAGTAGATTTTCGCGAGTGCAGCAGTTAAACGTTCGCTTTGTTCGGTACATTGTTTCGATGCGCAATACTTGGGTTGAGAATCACTCAATAATGTATCGACTTTGTCCAAGCTGATTTTTCTGTTAATTCTTGTCATGCTGTAATACTTTACCACTTCGTGAGTCAGGATAGTTGCTTGCCAGGGAGCACTCAAACATCGTTCTTGGTCCAAGCTGCGATCATTTCTTGGCTGAGGTAGTCGGTTCAGAGCTCGCAGAATCTGGGGTGTCCATCAACTCACGAATTTTGACAATGTTGCTCGCAAACATACCGACTGTTGGGCACCACTTACTGATATCGTCCAGGTCCATCAGGAATTCCGCGATCACCGGACCACTGCCCATGGAGTCGCGATCCTCCTCGCTCAGACGAATGGGGGATGAAAGGAGGTTCATTTCCTTCACTAGCGCTGTCGCTCGGTCGGTTGCAAGCAAGCACACGGAAGCACCGTCCGTTGTTGCCCATTTGTAAACAGCATTCTCTATCTCAGAGCGGTCTTGTCGTGATTTCACAAGCTTAATAAAAGCTGCGTTGGCTTTCGCTAGGTCAACCTTCCACGGCTTTCTTGCATCCTTGGCGTACCTCATCGTCACATTATTGGGTGTCACCTTACCTTGCTCTGATGGGCAGACGGACGCGTAGCCCAATCCTCTTTTGATTGGATTGATTGTGGCCAGCATCCGTACGTAGCGAAGGTTGTGCACGGCACCAGTGGTGTCCCTGATAACAGCGGGAAGGTGCGTAGCGTTGCCTCTCCACATATCCAGTACGTGCTTCCTGCGCAGACCTGGCTTTGGTGCCTGATATTCATCCCACCAATGCTTGTTCTGGACCATGATCACAGTCCAAGACTGTTTCACAGCACCAATGGGCTCGGAAGTCTCACGGAGGAATATCACGCCGTCCTCGCCTTGATTGTTCGGATTGCTCGGCTGGAAGGCAAAATGGTCACCCTTTGCCAGCGCCCCTTGCAGAGCCTCGTACGACGACATGCTCGCGCCACTCACTCCGTTGCTGGTGCTCTTGGTGTCGAACAGGCGGTATGCATCAAAGAACATCGACGGGAAGTTCACAATGTTCGGAACTTGCACTAAAGGAGCAGAAACAAACACACACTCAAAAAATCCCGCTTGCTCGACTTTGGAGTGAGCACCATCGATCAAACTCAGACCAGTTGGCTTCGCGGTGGAGAGAACACAGGCAAAGCGAAGGCACAGTGCGTGGAACAAAAGGTCATCAAACGCAACTGACGTTGTTTTTTTCCAATCCTCGACAAGCTGCACCGACCTCTGCTGGTGCGGGTTGGCAATGAGTGACGGGCCCGCCTCAACTAAGACCATCGCGAGATCAACCTGTTTGTTGAGAGATGCATGGAGTTTTTCAACGTGGAGAGAAATGGAATGTTTCTCGCCTACCTTTGGCCAGTGAGAGCTGATGCAGTGCAGGAAGCGAGGCGATACAAGCGCACGGGTGGGAGTTACTTGAGTGAAGACGCAGTCGTACTCGAGCTTCGACGATAGTGCGAAAGCACGGGTGTCCGCGTTCTTATTGAGAAAAATATTTGTCGTTGATAGACCGACCACCAGCGCGCAGGCGCAAAGACACATTTCCTCATCTCGGTGTCCGAGATCTGTTGCGTCGCGCTGTAGCCACATGCTATTCTCCTTGAACTCCGCTAAATCCTCGCTTGACTGCTTAAACCGTCCAGGCACGTCGTTCGCGTGGTTCTCGAGGAATTGGAAGACTATTCGTGGACGCCCTGCAAGCAGTGCGAGATGAATCAAAAACAACAGCTCTTCGACTTTCAGAATTTCACGGTCAGGTCGGAAAATCTTAGAATAGTGAGCAGCCATCATAGGTGGCGTGTCTTTACCAATATGTCCAATAAGCCCACCAATGGTTCGCAAACCAAACATGGGCATTGGCTGCACAATCAATTTCCGCAGAGACTGCGTCGCAAGTGCAACTGGGTCAACGGCATTGTACGCCGAGACAGCAACGTAACGGTCATAAATAAAGTCTTTGGAAGTCAGGTCTATTGGCAGCAGAGATGCCGCGTCAATTAACCTCGTGCATACTTCTTTCAAGCCTGCGACAATGATTTTGCGGTCTTCTTCGGGAAATGCTCGCTTGAACTCATCCATGGCCACAAACATTGGTCCGCTCCACTTCAACACAGTCCGCAGTGCTTTGATGATGTGCATACAGTTCTCTTCGTCGGTGTCGAGGTGACAAAGATGGAACATTTCGTTCGAAAAGGCTTTGTAGGTACACCTCTCGTCGTCCAACACTGAGAATGCCATTCGCAACGCAATCAGTGTTAAAATAGAGTCTTGCCTTCTCGTCTCATTCGTTGTCATCGCGGTAACTGGTGTGTTGAAGGAAACATAAAACCCAAGTGGGCGCCAGATACGTCTCTCATCGGCGTTGGTGATTTGCTTGTTGATCTTGCGTTCGAGAATCGGAATCGCAGCAGCAGTCGAGTGCAACATCAGCACTGACTTCCCGCTCCCGGTAACTCCACTGTTGCACAGAAGGGGCGTACGGTAGGAATTTACGTTACGCTTTTGTGCGAGGTGCGTGCGCACACCAACATCTCCCGAAGGTTTGAACGGAACGGACGCGCACATCGGCCTTTTGATCTTTTTCCCTCCACACTTGAGTGCAAGGGTCTCGACTTGCTCCTCCGTCATCGCATCCAACTCTTCTTCGAGCTTTGCTCGAGCCTCACTCTCCAGCCCAGCTTTTGCCACTCTCACGCGCTCCCGTGCCGCGTCGATCTCCCTCACGTATCTCAACATGTCACTCAGAAGCAACTGATCGGGAGAAAAGGAAGCAAAAACCTGGTGGTTGCTCTTTACCTTGTGGCTAACCAAATACCGTTCCACGGAAACCTGCAGTGGCGATGGGGGCAGAGGCAACTCCTTCGTTGAGCACGTGTTGCGGCTACAAACCACTGCACCAACGAGTGGGCGAGGCCATATCTTAACAAGGCATGTTCGCATCAGAAACAGGGTCTTCAGAGCGCTGTGATATTGTGATGTGCTTTATCTCGGACTCAAAAACTTTCTCTCTATTCGTTGTGGACTATGAAACGGCAAGAAAAAAATGTTAGACGTAAAGGTACTGTAGGCGACGAACAAGATAGCAATGGAGGAAGAATGTGTTGTGTCACTCAAACACAACCTTTGGGCCATCGGAAGACTTGCCGCTCACGCCGCCGCTTCCGCCTAGTTCAATGTCAGCGAGCCGCTCTTCAATGCGCTTCGCTAAGTCATAATATGGTTTGGCGGCCTCCATCGTATCGTCGCCACGAAGGGCAGGTGGGTAGCCAGCGTCTGTATCGCTGAGAATCTGAGGTACGAATGGTATCTCCCCAAGGAAGGGAATGTTCAGCTCTGCGGCACACCGTTTCACGCCACCGTTACCGAAAAGGTAATGCTTCTCATCGCACTTGCCGCATTTATAATACGACATGTTCTCCACCAACCCCAACACGGGGACATTGACCGCAGCAAACATATCGATGCCTCTTCTGACGTCGACCAATGCAATTTGCTGGGGGGTGGAGATCACCACCGCCCCACTAAGAACCACCTCCTGCGTAATGGTAATGTGAACGTCATTCGTGCCTGGGGGCATGTCAATGACGAGGTAGTCCAGCTCATCCCAATCCGTCTGAAAGAGGAGCGCACGAATGTACTTGTTCACCATCGGACCACGGATGGCAATGGCCTCATCGTACGGCACAACGAGGCCCATGGACATAATCTTAATGCCGAAATTAGACGCAGGGCAGAAGCGGTCAGTGCCCGCAGTTCGATACGTTTCAATCTGCGTGTGGTCCACCCCAAGCATGGTAGGAATGGAGGGGCCTGTGATGTCAGCGTCGACGAGGCCAACACGATGGCCTCGATTCTTAAGGGCCAAGGCCACATTGGCACTCGTCGTAGATTTGCCCACACCACCCTTCGCACTACAGCACGTGATGATGCGCTGAACTCCAGGAATCTTCACGCGTGAAAACTTCATGTTGGCGATTGTACGACGGGAGTGACAGGATATTTGTGTGAAAATAAAATACTGAGCTGTGATGAGCGAGAGAGGTATGGTGAACTCTTAGCAGTTGCTAAAGCAATGCTAGAGTGTCTCTATTTCTTGGCTTGCAAAGTACAAATGAAAACGAAGAATAATGCGGAGCGCAGGCTATTTGCTGAAGACAACACAAGCAAAACCAAAATAAATCTGTTTGTTTGTTCGCGCTGGTACCAACAAGTTCACCACACACACACACAAATTAATTTTGACTCCACGCTGCTTTCCATCCCTCAAAACATTTGCAGTTTTGTTGCTGATAATTCCAGTAATACGTAGGGACAAGATAAGACATCATTAGTAGCTTTGTTGCGACGCACTCAAACAGCTTTATTTGTCCAAGTTGGGATCACGTTCTTGGCTGAGGTCGTCGGTTCCCAGCTGGAAGGTGTTGGTGTTTCCATCAACTCACGAATTTTGAGAACGTTGCGCACAAACATACCAACCGTTGGGCACCACTTGCTGATATTGTCCAGGTCTATCAGGAACTCCGCAATCATCGGACCACTGCCCATGGAGTAGTGCTTCTTCCGATTCCGACAAATGCGGGATCGATGACGTTGTATCTGGTGCAGCAGCTGTGTTGCTCGATCCTCTGCGTTCAAGTGCTTGACTGAGCCGTTCTTTTTCGCCCACTTACAAACAGCATTCTCTACCTCACGGCGTCCTCGGCTTGACTCCACGAGCTCGATGAACGCAGCGTTGGCCGCCGCAAGCTGTTGTGACTTCTCAGCACAATCCGCGTACCTCTTCGTCACTTCATGATTGGGTTCGAGGCTCTCCTCATCTGATGAACACATGGCTGCGTTTATCATTTGTCTTTCAATCGGATTGATTGTGGCTAGCATCCGCACGTAGCGAAGGTTGTGCTTGACACCAGTGGTGTCCCTGATAACAGCGGGAAGGTGCGCAAGTTTGCCTCTCCAAACATCCAGGACGTGCTTCTTGGGCTGATCAGGGGTTTCTGCTTTATATTCGTCCCAGCAATGTTCGTTCTGGATCAACAGCACAGTCCAACACATGTGCTCGGAAGTCTCACGGAGGAATATCACGCCGTCCTCGCCTTGATTGTTCGGATTGGCCGGCTGGAAGGCAAAGTGGTCGCCTTTTGCCAGCGCCTCTTGCAGAACCTCGTACGACGACTTGCACGCGCCATTCACTCCGTTGCTGGTGCTCTTGGTGTCGAAATTGCGGTACGCATCAATGAACATCGACGGGAAGTTCACAATGTTCGCAACTAGCACTAAAGGACCAGAGACAAACTCACAATCAAGAAATCCTGCTTGCTCGACTTGCGAGTGCGCACCTGTAAGTAACTTCTTTCCGGTCGGAGTGTGGGTGCAGAAAACGCAGGCAAAGCGAAGGCACAGCGCACGGAACGTAAGGTCCACAAACGCAACGGGCGTTGTTCTCGTCCAATCCTCGACAAGCTGCCTTGACCCCTCTTCGTGCGGGTTGGCAATCAGTGATGGGCCTGCCTTGACTAACACCATCGCGAAATCCACGTGTTTGTTGAGGGACTCACTCAGTTTGTCAAGGTGCTGGCAAATGTTACGGTTCTCGCCACCTTTAGGCCAGTGATAGCTGATGCTGTCCAGAAACAAAGGCGAAACAAGGGCACGGGTGGGAGTCACTTGAGTGACGATGCAGTCGTTTGCGAGCGCCAGCGACAGCGCAAAAGCACGGCGGGTCGTGTCGTCACCAACAAAAATATTTTTCGCTGCTAGACCAACCGCCAGCTCGCAGGCGCGAAGGCACATCGCCTCAGAAACGATGGGTACGGGTTTTTCGACGTTCGTTGCATCGCGGCGTAACCACATGCTATCCGCCTCCAACGCCTCAATCGGGTGACCAAACTGGCCAGGCACGTCCTTAGCGTGCTTCCGAAGGAATTGTAAGACTATTAGTGGCCGCCCTGAGAGCAGCGTGAGGTGAATCAATAACAGCAGCTGCTCGTTTGTTGGGACTCCACGAGCAACTGTGAAAAGCTCAGAATAGTGAGGAGCCATCATCGCAGGCGTGTCCCGACCAACAAGGCGCTCAATGGTTTGCAAGTCAAGCGTTGGCATTGGCTGCACAAGCAGTTCCCGACAATACTGCGCCGCAAATGTAACTGGATAAACGGCGCTGTACGCCGACGCAGCAATGTAACGCTCATAAATATAGTCATTGATATCTACGACGTTTGAGAGGGGTAGCGGCAATTTAGGCGCTGCGTCAAGCAGCCTCGCGCACACTGTTGACAAACCTAAAACAATGTCCGTTGTGTTTCCGCCAGGAAATGCTCGATGAAACTCATCGATGGCAAGAAACATCGGCCCATCCCACTTCAACACAGTCCGCAGTGCTTTGATGATGCAGGTAAAGTCCTCCTCGTCATTCCCTGAGCACAGTTGGTACATTTCGCTCGAAAAGGCATCGTAATTTCTTCTCACACACTGCTCGTCTTCCAGCACAGAGTAGGCGATACGCAGAGCAATTAGCGTGAGAATATTCTTTGTTTCAGCATCCCTCCACGTCGTCGCAGTGAGGCATGTGTTGAAGGACACATAAAACCCAAGCGGACGCCAACGTCTCTCAGGGTCGACGGTGACTCGCTTGTTGATCTTGCGTTCGAGGATCGGAATCGCAGCAGCTGTCGAGTGCAGCATCAGCACTGACTTCCCGCTTCCAACAACGCCACTATTGCACAGCAGCCGCGTACGATAGGGAGGTACATCACGCCTTTCTGCGAGGTGCGCACGTACACTGTCGTCCCCCGATGGTTTGAATGGGATCATACCGCACATCGGCCTTTTGATGTCTTTCACTCCGTACTGAAGTGCAATGTCCTCGACTTGCTCCTCCGTCATCGCATCTAATTCTTTTTCGAACGTTGCTCGAGCCTCACTCTCCCGCCCAGCGTTAGCGTCTCTCACGCTTTCTCGTGCCGCGTCGATCTCTTTCACGTACCTGAGCATCTCACTCAGAAGCAACTGGTCGGGCAGAAAGGAAGCAAACACCTGGTGCTTGTTCTTGAGCGTGTATCTCTTTAAGTATTGCTCCATGCCGCTCTGCAAAGGAGATCCAGGAAGTGAAGTGTCCGTCGAGCTCGTGTGGCGCCTAGCAGCAACTGCACCACCGAGTACAGGCCACGTCCTAACAAGACATCGTCGCATCGCAGCAAACGATCTTTACGACGGAACAATTACCGCTGTGTCGCCCTTTGCTTGATATTCACTCTGGTTACTAACGTACAAGCGTTAACACAATACAAAGGAGCAATCGAATACCGCAGCTTCCCCGCAGGCAAAACACGAGGTCTTATTACGAGCACGTCATCTACACAATTTCGTGGTACTAAATGAATGGACTCGTAATTAGACCGACACAGGAGCAAAAGCGGAAAACTCTCGTAACAGCTCATCCCAGAAACCAACGGCACCTCCAACATGTTTGTCACGGTCGCTAACAATGAGTGGCGGGGGAGGTGTTAGGCTCTCGGTGGAGGCGGCGGACTCGCCCAGCCGAGAGGAGCTTCGGGGAAGTGCAAAAAAAAAAACCTTCAGCCCTCCTCATGAGCCTCTCGTGACCGTAGGAGCGGCGTTGAGCAGTACTTGAAGAGGTACAAGATGAACCGATTCCCGGGTGTTTGCTTCCTTTCCTCCCGATCAGTTGATTCTGAGTGAGATGCTCAGATATGTGAGGGAGATCCAAAATAAGTCCGTTTGTTTGTTATCTCAGGCAGTGGCCATACTACAACTCCCCTCCGCTTTGTGTGCAGCATCGCGTAAAACAACTGTGTGTCACAAGATGATACCGTTTCTCGTACTCACAGTCTGTGGCACCTCTGTACAGTTGGACAACTTAATGCGCCCTCCCTCGTCCACTGCAAAGATGTCCTCACCCTCTCCAATGGAGGAGCCTTTTATCGCTGTGCAATTGAAGGCACGGAGACGACCCCCCTCCCCACGCACAACGTACGATAGCTGGTCTACGTCGATGGAGGTCCCCTCACAGGTGAGGATAGCTCCCCGTGCCTCTACACCATATCTTGTTCCACTAAACTTCCCGCCACGTACTCTTGCTTGTGACTTGGTAAGCAAATAGACACCGACGCTGCTCGCGTTGTTCGCCACGCAATCCTCGATGCGCGCGATGCTGCCGTCAATGGTAAAGCCGTTTACACACGCAGATGCGGTGCAGTTGCTGTAGAGGTGCGTCGTGTTCCAATCCTCAACGGTGGTGAGCACGTGGGTGACATCGCTGATGGCATTGGCATCGAAGAACCCAAATGTGTACCCGCTGACGGTAATATGCGATGCATCTATTGTCCTCGCGCCGTGGCAGAGCACTCCACGGCTCTTATCATCGTCCATGCGGGGCTCCGTCCGCACACCATGGTGCTGCAGCAGCGGGGAGCGCACCATGATGAGCATGAAGCTCAGTGTTGCCTCTGCACCATCCGATACACGCACACCATCCTCCTTGGCACCGATGCACAGCACATTCGAAACATCCAGCAACGACTGAGTGTTGGCCTCGAGGCCGTAACGACCAAACAACATCACGCACGGACCATCCTTATGACCGTCGAAGAACGTTGTCTGCAGCGATTCGAGATCAGTAGTGAACGAAGTGCTGCTAGGAGCTTTCGAACAGATTTGGACGAGCGCCACACGCGCTGAATTGGCAAGACTGACGTAACGCTCTGCGACGACCTTCTGCAACTCGTGGACCTTCGTCTTAGCGTCGGAGTGCGGCGCACGCACAGTGCACTTTCCCTTGTTCAGTACGACGACGGACACATGCTCCACAAGTGTGTGACAATGTTGCAAGACAGCTGCGCTACCATCCACCGTAACGCCGTTGACTGCATCACACGCAAAGCAATCATCCAGTGTGCCTTCACTATCGTGAACCATAATGAAGCCAAAATACGCTTGAAAGGCGATACATTGCATTAACTTCCCCTTGGCATGCTCCAGAGTGACCCCTGACGTCCTGTTCGGCGATGCGAGTGTTAATCCTGAACCGTTTTGGTCGGCGAAGAGACATTGCGTAAATTCCCCCGCGCACCCAATCAAGTGAACACACGACTCCACACCACAACCGACATAGGTTGCCTTCAAACGTACTGTCGCACGAGTCTCCCCGCGAATGCCGCACTTCGTTTGGCGGCCCACAGTGGGTGCCACGCTGCATCCGGTCATGATGAGTGAGGCGCTGTTGCCGGCTACAATTGCCGCAGTCTCCTGGAACACGATGCCAACCTGTGGAGTGACCTTCACCGGTGTTTGTTCCACGGTACAATCTGTGAGGGTAGCAGACGCATGGTCGAGGATAGTGATGTGGCCCACCACCGATGACTTGTTGCACTCGAATCCACCACGACCACATACAAGAATGCCGCCTCTCACTGCTCCCCCGATCACCTCGACCCGCCCACTGCAGCGCATGTGATCTTGAACTACCATTGTGACGCCGCGGAGGAGCAGCGTTCCCCCCTCGTCCACCAGCACTGGGCCTTCCACTGTGACCACGTCAGTCGTGGTGGATGTCAACGTCGCATGAACTCCGGACGTTATATGAAGGGGACCCAAACACTGAACAGATTCAGTGAGTTCCACGACTTCACCAGACTTGAGCCGCTCTACAAACGATCGCTCTGAAGACATTCAAAATCAACGCTTCGCAAAAATACTCTTTCACAACGACAACACGAAAGAAAATGCTGTCCACAATAATGCGGCGTGTCGAATCAAGTTCAGCGATCGTTCATCAGGGGTTTTTTTATTCTTTCGCGCTTGGTTCCCTGAATGTGGCAGTGGCCGTGAATGTTCCCAAGTACAGTATGATGTCTGTTTCACGCAACACGTCGTATTATTTCATTCGTAAAAGCATTTTCGTTTTCTCAATCAAGGATGTCGTTCCTCGTCTCTATCGAATGAGACACCTCTGTACAACAATCAAGTTTGATACGCGCACTGTCATCCACGCAGTACATCTTTTCCGAAAGCTTCTTAACAGCAGAGCAGCGATAGGCTCGCAGGCGACCACCCTCCCCACGCACAACGTACGATAGCTGGTCTACGTCGATCGAGGTCCCCTCACAGGTGAGGATAGCCTCGCGTGCCTCTACGCCAAACCTAGTTCCACTGAACTTCCCGCCACGTACTCTTGCTTGTGACTTGGTAAGCACATAGACGCCGACGCTGCTCGTGTTGTTCGCCACGCAATCCTCGATGCGCGCGATGCTGCCGTCAATGGTAAAGCCGTTTGCACACCCAGATGCTGTACAGTTGTTGTATAGGTGAGTTGCGTTCCAATCCTCGACAGTGGTCAGAACGTGGGTGACATCGCCGATGGCCCCGGCGTCGAAGAACCCAAACGTGTACCCACTGACGTCAATATGTGATGCATCTATTGCGCTCGGTCCTCTGCATAAGAGCCCAGTGTTCTTCTCTGTCTTGGCGTTCTTGACCATTACCCAAACGTGTACCCACTGACGTCAATATGTGATGCATCTATTGCGCTCGGTCCTCTGCATAAGAGCCCAGTGTTCTTCTCTGTCTTGGCGTTCTTGACCATGATGCCTGCTTGCAGCCGCCGAAATACGGCACTCACGTGTTTGAGGGAAACCTCCGATCTGACTACTGAGACGCCTATCTCCTGCGCTCCAATGCACAGCACCATCGAGACATCAGCATTGGACTTGTTCACCTCAACGCCGTATCGACCGTACAAGAACAAGCACGGGCTGCATTCAAAGGGCTCGAAAAGGGATGGCTGCAGATCAATGAAGTTAGCTGCCGTTGGTTTGCGTGCGAGGGGTGTGAGTGCTTCTCGAGCTTTTATGGCGAGGCCAACTTGTGTCTGGTGCTGATTGTCTGCACGTGATGCGCGAAACGAGGCTTCATCGCAGCGCGGGGCGCTCACCGTGCATTTACCACCAGACAACACGAAGACATTCACGTGCTCCACCAACGCACGGCAGTGTTGGATGACGGCGGTGGATGCATCGATGGTGAAGCCGTTCACGGCGTCGCACGCAAAGCACTCTTCCATTGTGCCCACGCTCTTGTCGAGAAGGATGAAACCAAAATACACTTGAAAGGCGACGCATCGATATGCACTAACTTTGCCGTGTTCCACTTCGAACCCCAACGTCCGCTTTTCCTTTGGGGAGGAGAGGCTCACCCCCTCACCAGATGGGTCTGCAAAGAAACACCGGGTTAAGGTGCTTGTGCCGCCGATCATGTGGACGCATGCCTTGAGCCCACACAACACCACCGTGCTATCTAACAACAATGTTGCTTGCTGCTCTCCGCGAATGCCGCATTGTGTTGTCCTAGCATCAGGCGTAACGGTGCAATGCTTCATCGTCAGTTGAGCGTTGTTGCCCACAAACACCGCTCCCTTGTTGTGAATGCTCAACTCCTCCTTGGTGGCCTCAACAGGAACTTGCGTGACCACACAGTTGGCAAGGGCGGCCACAGCGTTGTCGAGCAGCGTCAGTTGGCCCCGCAGCGCCACGCTGTCGCACTGCAGAGCTCCGTTGTGGTCCGCCACGACGCCGCCCTCCAGCACACCCTCGCGTGCCTCCAAACGCCCCTGCACGCGGATCTGCTCGTCGACGAGGAGCGTGATGCCATCGAGAACCAACGCGGCCCCCTCCCCGATGATCAAGCTCCTCGCAACCGTGAGCTTGACCCCGGCGGCACTGGCGAGCAACGTGAAGGTGCCGCCCACGATGCGCAGCGAGTCCACATGGATGGACGCGGCAACGTGGAACACACCGCCCTCGCGTGCCCGTTGCAGCAATGATTCGGATGATGAGACAGTCGCTTTTGGGGTGAGCTTGGTGGGGTGACTTCTCTGTGGTGAGACGGCGTCCGCGTGAGCTATCGGCTTGGTGGTGGTGGCCACAGGTGGCCTCGTCTCTTGCTGGTGCATCTCGATGATGCTCTGTGCACCGCGTTGATGGTCTGCATCGCTAAACGCCGCTCCTCCTGCACCCATCGAGACTTCCCCATGCGCCGTGTCGAGAGTGCTGTGCAAGGACATGATGAACATCGTCACCGATTCGAGCGTCAGCTCCCAGTTCTGCTCGAACAAGTCGCGCGCACAGACAGCGCCGTGGTGGATGAATGTGGCCTTGAGCCGCGGCTGGATGACGAACACCTTGGGCATGCGGGTGGAGCCCACCTCAAATAGCAGCTTGACGTGCACAGTCTGCTCGTGCTGGTACGATAGCGTGAGATGCCATGCCAATGCATCATCCTCATCGATCAGCTCCAGCGCAGAGCAGCCCATTGGGAGCTCACTGTTCTTTGATTTGAGCTGCTGGAGCGTCTTCATGACAGTTTGTAAAGTGAGCGGCATGATGGGCCTTAGTTGATAATGTTGGCGTTAGCAATTTTGTCGCTTTATTGTCGTGAGAGCAATCCTCAAGAGGAATCATTGCGAGAGGAAAAAAAAAAATGACACTCGATCGCAAAAACAGTACAGGAAACCATCGTGTTTGATTGTACAAGAGCGGCAACCTCATCAACACCTCCCCAAATATATTACAAGATGTTCGTCACCGGTTTGTCCAGCCCAAAGATGCGCGTCAGTAGAAACGCAGCTCCACCACCGTACACGTGCTGTGCGTACTGATGCTGCGGTTGTGCTTGGTACGACATTTCAAGAGAGAGTGGTACTTCCAACAGTCCTCCAGACGGTCGCCGCCGACGTTGCGGCTGAGCACCTGGGCGAAGATCCTGCTGTTGCCTCTGCTGTTCCCCCTTTGTAAAATCCAATGCCGTGACACTCCTTCGTTGTCCTAGCAACGGGGACCCAGGAACAGATGCCTGGGGGGATGAGGCAGGCGTCATGTCATGATGCAGCCGTTGGACTTGCCTCTCGACAAACTCATTCGCAAGCTCAGCTGGCAGTGGGACGCGAATGTTGCGGCGCGCCTCGCGACGTTCGTGCTCAGTAGAGACAACATCGTAGCACACAACCTTGTGGTGATGCGGAGCGACAAGAGTCGACATGTCCTTCAGTCGCGTATTGAGGGTGTGCGAGAAGGTTTTGTTCGATCCATCGCTGTTTCGTTGGATTCGCGCCACCGCACGCGATGCGTTAAGATCGCGACATTCAGGCCGTTCGTCGTCACCGCTTCGAGTGTGGTTCCCAGGAGGAGGAGCACCGGCGCGATCTGTATTCCGACGCAAGTCCACCAGCTGAGATCGTCGCGCTTCCGCCTCCCGTCCACGGTGTTGTCGAAAGCGTCGAGTTGAAAGAATATTTTCAATGTGCGCATCGACCAAACCGGTGGGGCTGTGAGACGCCACACTAATGTGCAACAGCATTGCGTCGATTGCCCGGGTGGGTTTACGGTGCGTAGCGTCGTCGTCTTCACTCTCCTCGTCTTCGTCCATGAGCAGTGCATCGTCGGGGTGATGGTGAAGCGTCAGGCCCATCGTCGTGCCCCCTGCAACGGTCGCACCGAGCAGTGCCATATCCGAAAACTCTACTCCCCGGCGGCGTGGCTTCCCTGCTGCTTTGCGCTGGGGGGATCGAACACCAATGTGCCTCTGCAGCGGCATGTGCTTGTCCGACTGCAAGGCGGCATGCTGCAGATCTGCAAGTTCTCCTAAATGAAGGACGGTGGGCTGCAGGTGACACAGGCCACGTTTGCGTCTCTGTCGCTCCAATGCCACGTCTCTTCTCGTGTTGAGTAGTTCCCCTTTGTGGTCTGGGGTGTGCAGTTGGTGGCGTGAGGATCGCTTTGACGATTGATGAGTTGTATTGTGTGAGGCATCTGCCGCAGTGGGCGATTGCTGCACCACAGTGTGCGGCCCGTGATAGCGAGGGGCGTCAAAGCCGCCGTCATCGGAGGGAGATGAATTTCCTCCTAGCCACGGTGCTGGTGTCGTGTTTCGATGATGCGGCATCGGCAGCACCGCACGAGTCCCAACAAACACAACAGGGGGCAACGCTAAGCGTTGATGAAGGCTGCGGCTAAGTGTTTGCCTACCAGAGTTGTTAAAGGCACTCTGACTTCCCTCTCCATAAGAGGGGGACGCTGCGTCACGAGACGGTGGCTCTTCCACAGGTGGTGGGGAGGCTGGGGTGGTGCGGTCCGTGGGGAGCGGCGTGTTGGCAACGGAGTTGTCTTCACGAAGAAGAGCAATGGCAGCTGCTGCTGGGGTGTCGGCGGTCCCACTAGGAACTAATGTCCCGAGGTGAAACCGATCGTCATCGTCCACCTCTCGGTACATCCAAGGAAAGCTACGCTGTTGTGGGTGGTGAAGGTGAAGCCGTTTCCGTGCAAATTTGCACCACACGAATATAGCCTCGAGAATAAACAATGCGCTCAAGCAAATTCACTCGATTGATAAAATGATGGTTTCCTCTCAAGTCCTTGTTTTCTCATTTTGAACAAAAAGCAGGTGTTGATGTTTCACAATGACGAGTCAGATGAATTGCAGCGTAACATGTACCGAACATGAGTTGAGGCAATAATGGCATCCCACGTGCAAACAGATAAGGAAACGCCGAAAGAAACATGAAAAGCAACGAATCAACAAAAGGTTAAAAGGAAAAAACAAAACAAAATGCAAGAAATCGAATCCGCAGAAAATCTTTTGTGCTACTCTGTCAAGCGGATGACTCTTCGACGAAAGTTCGTCTTGGTGTTCCGCTGACTCATTTTCTCGAAGTCAATTTCGTATGCGCATTCATTGCCATCCAGCAGTCGATTCGTGTGGATCATGACAGCTGGCAGCCTGCTCGTAAAGGCCTCTTCGATTGTTAGCTGCGCAGCCGCGTCATATGCAACTATCGCTTTACCATTCTGAAAGACCCAAATGGGGCCTTCCTGGGACGCTTTCGAAAACACTGTTTCAGCGTATGTTGGAAGAACCCCTCGATGCTTTCGAGCAGAAGATGTTGTTTTCACTGCGGCTGCTGCGGCTGGTTCGTTGTCGTCAACGTGAACACTACTCTCCATCGTCGCCTCCAGATTTTGGAACTCTTGTGATTCATTGTCACGACGTGTGACCCGCCGTTGTTTGGGAGCTGATCGGAGGAATTCTACTTCAAGGACACGACCCTGTGATTTGCTAAAGGCCTTGTGAGCCAATTTGAACGCTACCATCGCAGGCTCACGTATCCTCTCGACCCACGTGCGGATATCCTCAACCAGCCCCTTCTCGGCCTCAACAGAGGCGGTGTAGTGCCGGTAGAGTTCACAGGCAATCAGTGCACTCGCAATCGCGTCGTCGGCTGCGTACTGCACCTGTTGCGGGGAGAGAGCATCCGCCTCCCAGTCGCTCAGCGTCACGTTGATGTCCTTACCCAGCGGGACGCCCAAGATGCGCTCAGACAGCGCACCAAGGCTCAGCTGCCCCCCTCCCACATCGCCCTGTCGGAGGAGCAGCGCCACGTGGTCAAGCTCCATGTGCTGTGTGACGACGATGCCCTGCTCCCGTTCCAGCCGCCGCAGGTCGCCGCTGATGTTCACGCCGCACATCACAACGTCGCCGCTCTTCAAGAAGCTGACCACCTCGTCGGGCAGCCACTGTTGGATGATCGCCGCGCTGTCTGCTGGGGGACCTGCACATCGTTGCATCTGGAACAGGAAGCACCCGTGCATCGAGCCAACCTGCAGCACCGCCATCGGCCGCTTCCGCACCCACTCCGCATCGAGGCCCACGATGGGGAGGTTGGAGCGGGATGATGAAGAGTGGGGGAGTGCTAGCGTGGCCTCCACGAAGGACTGCCAGTGGGGGAGCACATGATTCGACCACGTGAGGGGCGAGTCCACAATGTGCACTGGGACCTGAAACCTAGCCGACATCATGATGAGAATGACAATGATGCTCTTTAATTGCCTTGAAGTTGAGGTATGAGGATTTGTGTGCTGTGCGGTGTAAGGTTCACGTTTCATTAGTTTTCGGCCACCATGGCCTATACATTGCATGTTTGTGTTTGTGCAAATCTTCATATCGAAATCACATTGTATGTTATTATTGACGTAGAAAAAATCGGAATATGATCTTAGGATGACTCCTCATCAACTTCTGACTACGGCTCAGCACGATCAATGATTGCAGTCTGCGTCTTCTGTTGCTTCTACCGTTGTCGACGCCTTATGACTGCCGTCCAACCATGGGCAGTACGCAGGTTTAAAGTTGGTCACGAACACAGTTCTCCAACGCTGAACGAACGCAGCCGCTTTCTCCGTGTCAGTTCCCACTAAACTTCGCACTGAGGCACGCGCTCGTACATCTCCTGGCGTCACCTTGACGAGCGCTTCTAAGAACAAAGGGGAGAATCCGTGAATCGTGTTGTTGCCCTGCGAATCTTCTTCCAGGACGGGCAGCAGGTGAGGGTGCGTGAGGTGCATGTGAGAGCACTTCCAGTGAGCACGGAGGTACTCAGACATCTCGCTGAGTCTCGATAGAGGCACTTTGTTGGTGCCGTGAGGACCGCTGGGGGGTGGGGCGTCATCAACCCCAGCAGCTACTGCTACGATGGGTGCTGCCTCCACGCTATCTGTTGCGGGAGTGCAGGAGGTGGGCTGCTTACTAGCGTACAGCATCTGAGCGTACCCCACCACACGCTTGACTTCATGAATGTTCACCTCAGCATCAGGGCCCCCAACACGGCACGCCTCCTCGTGCACACGCTTAAATGCGTCGTCGTACACAATCCGCACTCTTGGGTTGCACTGGACGCACACAAGGACAAAGTCATCGGATGTGCCACAATGGAACGGCTTAGGGAGGAACTTGCGTAGCTTCGGGGGAACGATCGCATGTTTGATGCTTGTGCTCGTGGAGAGGCAAATAGCGCACTTATCGTCATTGTGTAAGGGGCGGGTGAGTGGTGGATCACCATGCGTGCTAGTTAAGGACGAGGGGTCCTGCTGCTCTGTCGTCGTTGTTCGGAGTTCATCGGGGCCGTGTGCGTAGGGGCAGTATTCTCCTACCTGACAGGTCCCAAGTTGATGATGCATGCATAGCTTTGTTTTCATCTTTGGGTCGAATGTAAGCTGAATCACGCGACGTAGTACCTGTCCTTTCTCACTCCCCACCACGGAGTTTGATGGTGTTTCGTGTTCAGAAGACTTCACTTCGACTGCAAGGTTCCGCTTCTTGTACCAATCCGCCTTGCGTGTATCACACGAGAAGATGTAGTGGCCATCTTGGCTCAAGACACGCACAGATGTGTAGGATACAGGAGGGGTGGATGCAACCTCACCATCCGCAGCGCTACTTGACAATCTAGACTCCAAACTTTGGACTCGGTATTGGTCATCTTCATGATGAATGCGCAGAAGGCCTCGTCGCTGAAGCTTCGCCTCGGCACGCTGCAGCGGCGTTAGGCGAGGTTGATTCGTGTTTTGAATCTTGCTCAGCTCTTTGTGGGCCAATTTGAACGCTACCATCGCAGGCTCACGTATCCTCTCGACCCACGTGCGGATATCCTCAACCAGCCCCTTCTCGGCCTCAACAGAGGCGGTGTAGTGCC
>CYKH01000458.1:1366-22401 GCA_001460835.1 Bodo saltans | reverse complement strand
CTTTTTTACCACCACGGCAATGATTCGAGTGGAATGAATCGGCAGCCCGCCTCTGAGGTGGCGACGAACCCGGCACCTGTGATGGTCAACGTTGTTGGTAGTTCCACAGACCCAAACCCAACAGATCCGTAGGCAGTCGTGATGGCATCCATTGTCGCTGAAGTTGGGCGTAAGAGCCCTGCAGTCACTTGAGTTGTGCTTCGTGCGGCTTGATCGAGGTATCGGATATTCACCGCCTGAGTGTCACAAGAATCTATGGAGGAGGATGATTCGTTGGTTGTGACGTTACTAGTGACGATGATAGCTGTGGTGTAGTTGCTGGAGTTCGACGACCATCACCCGTGTTGTGTGTTGCGTCAGACACCCAAGTCCTACCAGCGATGTCTGCCGACACGTCGCGGGAGTTTCTACGTCGACATAGCTCACACGTCGCCGACGAATCCGTAACCAGATATCGTTAGAGTTGCGCCCCCTACAGCATCAACGACACCAGGCAGAACAGAACTCACGCTGAAGAGGTTGATAGTAAACACGTTCAGTCCGCCTTGAGCATCGTACAGTGAGCCAATGAGAAGGCGGTTGGCGGGGTCCATCGACGCGGGGTCCATCGACAATGTTGCCACAACGCCACTAGGGAACGATGTGAGCGAGTGAATGCTGTTGAGCTGGAGTGTCTGTGCATCGAGCACCAGTACAATCGGAAAGTCATACGGTGGTGTGAACGCAACGTAGGCAAGTTGCGCCTCCTCCTCAGCAGTCATGAGCACGGAGAGGGCTGACAGGTTCACGCTCGCGAACAACTGGCCGCTGTACACTTGTGCGACGACCAAGGGGCTCGGTGTGGCAGTCAACACGGCGGCGCTGTTGATCGTCAACGACCACAAATACAACCCCTCGTTCGTGGATTCTTGCGTTGAGCAGATAAGCGTAAAGTTCGCAACATTGATGCTGGTACACGCCAGAAGCGATGAGTCGGTCAAAGATGGATTCTCATAGGTGTGTACAGACACCACACCGCGGATAGCTGCTGCTTCTGTGGTTGTGGTAACGTTGAGCGTAACGATCGTGGCAACCCACGAGTGACAGCCGTTCATGCATCCCACAATCGCCAACTGTCTCCTGTCTGTTGACCAGAACACCGATACAATTGCATCCCAAGGACTCGCGAGGGAAATATTGAGCGAGCGTGTTGGTAAGAAAGTGGAAGCATTTAAACACGACAGCTGAGCTGTAGCAGAGGCGTTGGATGCAGAGGAGTTTATTGGGAGGCCAACGTAACAGTACGATTGTTCTGCTACAGTGGCGTTGGGCACGGGAACATAATGAACACTCTGAAGATCTTGTGGATTACCGCTAGCTGAGAGCTGCGAAAAGGTTCGAGATGCAGTGGGCGAAACGTCGCTACTTGAGGTGAGCAGGTCGTGCCCAACAACAGTGCCGTTGGATTCGAAGACGAGGTTCATGGCACTCCCATTCAGGGTGAGGACCACCAACGACGAGGAAAAGGGGCCAGTGGTGAGGAAGAACCCTGACAAGGACGGGGACGGTGCTGTAGCAACACTACAAGCAACACTGCCGTTTGCCGGGATCAGTGTGCAAACTCGAAGGGCGCTGTCACTGCTGCTGCCGTACACAATAATGCCGTCACTTCTGTGCACCGCAGCCCACAGCGAAGCAACCTGCGCACCTAGGGATACGATGACGGTGGAGGCAGGGGAGTAGTTGAGGTTCAAGTTGAGGCACTGTGAACCAAAATACTTGGAGTCGCAAACGGCGCACGTCGTGCCGCTGTAGTGCCCCTGCACATTGTCGTTATAGCAGATGCAGGCGCCAGTCCATGAGTTACACGATCCGTGTCCGTTGCACGAGCACGCGAGGTTGCACTCATCGCCCCACCGATCACTAGCGCAGGTATTGCAAAGTGCACCAGTCCAGTGTCCAGTTTCGGAGTTCTTACAAACACAGCTACCATTGTTGGTATCGCACTGGGGTCGGTACATCCCTGCCGCTTGGCAAATCGCGACGGAGCATAACACATCGCAAGCGGTGCCGTAATAGTTGCTGCTGCACGCGCAGCTTCCTGCAACACTGTCGCACACACCGTGACCACTGCAAACGAGTTGATTCGTGGACCCACGAGGGCAAAGGTTGTCACAACTGATGCCGCAACGTCCAAACGTACAAACACACGACGTTCCGTTGATGGTTCCGAAGTTTGGGTTGCAGTACACAGTGCAACTAGGTCCGGTGAAAAGCGTGGAGCAACTCTCGCAGGAGAACCCTGAGAAGTATCCCGCTGCCGCACTTTGGAAGCAGTTGCACGTCGCGTTGTCTTGTCCACACAGACCTCTGCCATAGCAAGGAGACGTTGCTCCTCCAGGGCAATCCAATTCACAAGCACACACACCACGACCACCGCAGGTTTGATTGAGATACTGAGGGCACCGGCTTTGGCAGGTCGTGTTGTAATACCCTTCGTAGCAAGTGCACGCACCGGTGCCACTGCAGTACCCGCGGCCGCTGCAAACGACTGAAGCATTGTGGCTCAACTGGGGCTGGCAATACGATGCACACGCAGGTCCATAGGCGTACCCCGCACAGGTGCAACTACCCGTCCCGTCGCAGTACCCGTTGTTGCTGCAGCTTGTACCGGCAGCAGCGGGGAGCGACGTGACACCAGGGCACATGGAGGTGCAGTTCGATCCGAATGAGCCGTACGGGCATGCACCACTGCTCGATGAATCATCGCACTGCTGATCAATCAGCTGGCACGCATCTCCACAGGCGTAGACGATGAGGCCTACCTCAGAAGCAGCAGGTTTGCATTGGGAGCAGACGCCGTTAAAGCAACTCCCTCTGCCTGAGCACACAGCGCCGTTGTAGGAGGGGCACGGAATGTTGCACCCGGTGGAGTTGTATCGAGGACTGCAGCTGTTGCAGCACGGAATGTTGCACCCGGTGGAGTTGTATCGAGGACTGCAGCTGTTGCATGATGCTCCCGAGTAGTAGCCGTCCGTGATGGACTGCGTACACTGGCACACTCCCGATAAAGAGTCGCATGATCCATGGCCACTGCATGGGGTGATTGTTCCGCCTGGACATGCAAATGTGCAGTTGACGCCCCAGTACCCTCGATAGCAAAGGCACGATGTGCCATAAGCTGAGCATTCACCAAAGGCACACATGCTGCATCGAGAGGTGCAATTCGCACCAAACCAGCCCTGTGCGCATGAGCTGCAAGTACCTGTCGTGGCGTTCTTGATGTAGCGAGGGGAGGTGCATGAACAGTTGAAGGTGGTCGTGTTGCACGACCCTCCCCTTCCGCACACAACACCGTTGACATCCATCGGGCAAGATCGTTGGTCGCACGCAGCGCCCCCAGTTCCTGCGGGGCATTGACATAGCCCTGTGCCTTGAATACCATCGCTGCACGTCCCTGTGCCGTTGCACGTCAGCCCGTTGCTCGAGCTTCGTGGGCAGGGGTCGCACCGCACTCCGTAATAACCACTCGAGCACTGGGAGCACACGCCGGCACTCATGGCGTACGCTGCCGATGTACACGAACACAGGCCGTTACCAGTGGTGCCGTTGCTGCACACGCCGAATGGTCCACAGTTGGAGCAGTTGGATGTGCAGCTGACGCCGTATACATTAGCACTGCATGCGTGGCAATCCGATGCCGTCCAATAGCCAAGAGACGAAGATGCGTCGCATGTACAAGTGCCGGTGCCGTTCAAGCCGTCACTGCACACCCCATGTCCACTGCAGGGAGTACAAGCGCCACCAGGGCACTCACCCAAACACGACGCCCCATAATACCCGGCAGCGCACTGACTGCACGTCGCACCGCTCCAGAATCCCAATACCAAAGAAGCAAAGCAATTGCACTCAAGGGAAGAGCACGTCCCATGACCGGAGCATACGAGGCCGTTAAGCAGACCTACGGAGCAAGTGCTGGCACAGCCTGCTCCCGACCATCCGCTGGCGCACACATCGCAAACACTCCCTCTCCAGTGACCTCGAGTTGAACTGTTGTAGCAGAGGCACGACTGGCCGTCGGTTGAGCACTCACCATTCAAGTTGCATGGTGCTGCAATAGGACCAGGGCATCTGGAGGAACAGTTGCTGCCCCCGTAGCCAACCGTGCACGTGCACACACCACTGCCAAGGCTACCATCGTTGCAAACCCCATGACCGCTGCACACGCCAGACGAGGACGTCGGACATTGCACACTGCACGCAACACCTGCGTAGCTCGTGGCGCAAACGCACTGCGCTGTGAGTTGTGAGCACGATCCATGACCGCTGCATACGGTGCCGTCCATCGATGATGTGGGGCACACGCCACTGCAATCCGCGCGGCCAAAACCACCAGAACAGTAGCACAGACCGGACCCTACGACACCATTGCTACACTGCCCGTGGCCTGAGCACACGCTCGTTGACCCGCCCACGATGGCGGTTCCTGGGCACACTAAGTTGCACGAAGGCCCGAAGAGGTGCACCTCAGGGCACGAGTCACAAAGTGATGAGTTGCTAAAAGCACTGCAGTTGACTCCACAATACTCGGGAACACAGTAGCAGTTGCCATCGCTGCAAGCACCGTGGCCGCTACAGACGACGTCGCTTGTGCCATTCGACCCAAGTGGACAAGTCTTGTTGCACGACACACCGCTGTACCCAGAAGCACAAGATTCACAAGCGTCTCCTGTAAAGTTACCTGCACACACACACGTTGATGTCGCATTGCCGTTGCCATCCTTGTTCAGGTGGCACGCACCTCTTGACGAGCAAATGGAGCCGTCAGTTGTGCTGCGGGGGCAAAGGACGCAAGTGCCGTTGAACCACGCACTGGTGTCGGCACAGTAGCACATGCCCTGCCCACAAAAGCCAAGCGACGAGCCACCGCAAACACTGCCGTCGGATGCTACTGGGCACAGTGCGGTGCAGCCGGCAGAGGCATTGTACGTTGAAGCACAGCTGGTGCAGCTGGCACCGCTCCAGAAGCCGTCAGTCGGATCAGAGGTACAGGCACACAGCCCGCTAGCCTTGTCACAGATTCCATGGCCACTGCACTGGTACTCGCTGGTAGAATTGGGGCATGTGAACTCGCTAGACGCAACCACCACGCTCAGAGTAACAGCAGGAAATACAATACTAGGGGCGTTGGTTGGCACCAGGGTTGTGGCCGCAGGAGGCAGGCTGTATGCGGCTGCACCAGGTGCGGAAGATGGTGCAGTTGCTGTGTTGACGGCGAGCATCCACGCAGTGACGTTCACAGACACAGATTCACAAGTGGCACTTGACCATGACGCTACCACTGCTTGTTGGCATGTTGCGACAGTCCACCCATTGAGAACCCACTCTACCTGATATGTGCCTTGGAACATGTCGGTTGTGAATCCACTTCCATGCATCGTGATGGCACTGGTGTTGGTGTTGGGACACCCTAAGGCGTTGGGGAACACGTCGCTGGGGCACCCACTTAGCGCTGCGATGATCGGGGATGAGCTAGAGGCGGGAAATATCGCCAACTGCTCCACGTCAGTCCCATCTTCAAAAAGAAACGAAATGCTGACGTTTGTCGGAATTGGAATGCTGATGAGAGACGTTTCATTGGATTCGACCAACTCCACGAGGCACTGCACCACGCTTCGATTGTTGCTTGCTGGAATTTGCACGAAGGAGTTGCGGATGCAACGGTAGCGACTGTCTGACCACAGGATGAGGAGTAGTGGCACTGCAGAAGGGATCGTAGCGGAGATGGCAAGGTCGGCATTAGCGCCGGACGACACCGACACTAGTGTCACATTCGCCGAAGCGTTCACGACGCGAGATTGTTGATCGCAGTTGAAGTTGCTCGACGCGAGAAAAAAGTCGAGGCTTTCAGTCGGCGATACACTTTGCGCTCCAATTGAGAAAGATGATGATAGTCTTTGGGACGTAGTGCTGGAGGCGGATGGTGACGCGCTGTTTGATTGTGACTGTGTTGATGAGCGCAGCAAGGAGGCAGTGGGGCGCTGCGTGCTTGTCATGGAACGTGACATTGAGCGAGGATAGGACTCCGTAAATGTATCGGAGACTGACGGCGAGACTGATGCCGTTGGCGATGATGTGATCGATGAAGACTGCGATTGGGACTTGGAAGGCAGCATTGAAACGGTTTTGTGATGCGTGCTCGATTCACTTGGAGACGATGTGACCGAAAAAGTTCGAGACGACGCAGCGCTCGACGAAGGTGAGGTGGAATCCGACGTTGACATGGATGTCGATGTCGTGACTGTATCTTGCCGTGTGTGCGACGTCGAAACCGACAGAGGCACTGAGTCCGACGCGATCGTCGTTGGCGTAACACTTCGCGTAACCTGTGTATTCGTGTGTGACCACGTACCAGTCCATTCACGAGAGAAAGAATGTGTTGCCGACATCACTGGCACTGAGTGAGAGCTGGATCGTGACAGCGTCGATAGCGAGGGGGACCGTGTGGACGTCATCGAAGAGCTTCGCTTGGAATTGCTCACACTTGTGTGTGAGGCTGACATTACCAGAGTTGGAGTGGTGCTCTTGGAGCGTTTTGATCGACTTGCAGTGAGTTGCCCGGTTCGTGATGCACTGGACGATTGCTCATGCGACTGGGAAGGCGAGCCTTTGCTGAGACTCGGTCTAGATTTAGATGTGGTGATGTTTGTGGATTGGCTAGGGGATTGAGTTCGAATGGAGACCGACTGCTGTTGTGTGAGAGAGCTGCTTGCAGTGAGTGAGGGGGAGTTCTTGGTGTTGGTGCTCACAAGTGACAGCGACGCCGTAGTTGACACCGCAAAAGGGGCACCGCATTCCGCACCACCTAGTGCAGTCCCACTGCACACCAACGTACTCTGTGTCGAAACCGCAGCAAGGTTAGAGGCGAAGGAACCGACCGCCACAAATGTGGTCGGGCTACTCCTTGTGCAGGATGCCTGTAGCGATGATAGGCATGTTGGCGTCCGCACATCGGTGGCAACCACAGTGAAGTGAAGATTACTTCGGTGCAACAGGAGCGTAGAGGACGCAGCAACAGATGAGGCATTGGTAAAGGCAACACCAACGCCCCCAGCAAACGTGGTCACCGGGGCGAAAGTGGAGTCAAGTGTAATGGCAGTGCTCTTGACGTATGACACGCGCACAAGAAAAGATATGGGCACCAATCCCCGTGAGGGAAACTTGACGCACTTGATGGCAAGAAATGAGCTGTCAAAGATTGAAGTTTCCTCAGCGTATGCCACTGCGATGGACGTGAGACTGGCAAGGTTGGTTGTGCGCCGTAGGTCCCATGAGAGGATAGAAACTCGACTGCTGCTTTGGATCTTCGCCATCGCGCTGACGTACACGATGGTGACGGTGGTAGACGCGGCAAAGCTTGAGACGCTACCTCCTGAAATAGACACTGTAGAGGCCTGAAGGACTGCGCCACTGCCGATCGACAGAATACGCAAAACGGATCCTGCCGGTGTTGATTGTTGAAAATCAATCTGAGTCGGAGAAAATATGATACTCGTGGACGTCAACGCGCACGCTGCATCAACCGAAATCAGTGTGGAGAGCGAACCGGTGCTAATCAAACTGCCGCCACTCAGTGTCACGCTGCTGCTGCTAATTGTCCCGCTCAGCTTCACGAAATCCGATCCTGCAATTGAGATAGAACTTGAGGATAGAGTTAAGATCAGTGTCAGTCCTGTCACAGAGGACGTGGCAGCCATGGTGACAAGTGGTAGCGATGTAGGCGATGCCCATGAAGCGCTCGAAGGTGCAATGCTCAGTGACACCAGCGATACAGTGCCACCTGCAGCAAAAGCAATGGAACTCATCGTCACAGTACTTGCGAAGGTGACGGTTGCAGAGGAAATCACTGAATTGGCGACACCAAATAAGGCCCCGCCTGATGTAAACCCTATTGACGCATACGTCCCCGTCATGGTGATGCTGGAGCACGAAGCCGATGCCTGATAGCAGTACACACCCGAGCCAGCGGTGATGGAAACTGGGCTGCCGGAGGTACCTGAAATGACAACATTGACGGAGCTGATAGAAGTCGCACTGCTGCCTACCAACGCTGCTGCTGCAACAACCGACGATCCTCCCACGATGCTAACAGTCATCGACGTCGACGTTCCGGATAGCATCTCGACAAGGTAGCCGCTCGTTAGGGAGACAGTCGAGGAACTGTCTAACAGCCACACGTTGTTGTTATTTGAGCCAACCACGCCGCGAGCTAAAGTGGAGCTCGTAAGTTGCGTCGAGGACAATCGTGTCGTCGAGCCTGTCACCGCGCCTTCGTGGCGAAACACCTCGCTACTCCCAGAAAACGTGGAAGAAGTAGAAGTGATTGAGTACGATGACACAGTGCTCATGAATCGCACAAGTGGTGCCGTTCCGCTAGCTGTGCTGAACGTGCATCCACTGATCAGTAGCGTTCCTGAGGAGAGCGCCCCGGTAAAAACAATCGTCTCACCGGACGACATTCCTGTGAACACAGTGTTTGTGAGGGTGACTGTAAATGATGAGAATGCACCCGTCATGGAAAGGCCTGCAAACGTTGATGAAATGAACTCGAGCGATAACGGTGACGAGCTGATCGTAACCGCCGAGGAACTCACACAGTTCGAATAGGAAATTAATGCGAGGAGTGTCACTGGGTTGGTGCTCGTGCAGGATGTGGACGAGGCCACGGGGGCGAGAAGGGCTGTGATGATCACTAGCAATGAAACGAGCAGAATGGAGAGGGGAGGTAACATTGATAACTTGCGTTTCATTTAATATCTTTTGTTTTCCTTTGTACTACTTGTTCCTAATTAATCTGTACGGCAACCATGGAAACAAAGAGGACCTGGTGGCACGAAATGAAAAAGTGGATGGTCGTTACTGCGCATCGAATTTGTATTTTGGGTCAAAGAAGAACAGTTGCTTTTCAAACACCCCTCCACACCACCCCCCTCCCTCCCCACCTTAGCGCTGGGTAATTCTTTGTAATGATAAAAGGGCAGCCAAACGATGCTCAAAAATAGCCAAACATCGATTGCGCTGCCCCTCCTGCCAAAACTCTCGCACCCCTCCTCCTCCGTTTCATTCCCTAAGCAAAGTGACGGCACGCTGCTTCAAGCATCAAACACAAGGTGGCTGCACTGCGGTGGTCAAAAATTGGGTTATCGGACAGCCACCAGCGACTTGTCCTCAATTCTTGACGGTTTTCATGGGCTGCGTATCAAACAATCAGCAGTGCACCGCCACACAAATGTTTCGCAACAACTCAACAAATCACCAAGTTTCTCAAAAATAAAAGTGAAACTAAGACATCGACAGGTATGGCATTTTGGCCAAGGGTGGTTCTTCTTCACTCCTCTTTAGTTCTGCAGAAAGGAATGTCATGCTTCCAGCGATGAACCATTCACAATCAGCAAGTGCGAATGGCATTCGTGCTATGAAACGTTGAGCCCTAGGACCATTGCTAGCATAGTCGTCACACCGCCACGGAACACCGCGAATCCGGCACCTCGGAAGAAACCTGCTGGGCCCTCTCGTTGTAGAATGACACGGGCGCACTGCACGGCGCTTACATATTGCCCCTCTTCATGGGTGACGGCGAGCATCATTCTCCGGCGTATTGTGTCAATGGGGTAAAGCCAGATGGTGGCGAGGCTCACGAGGCCGAAGCCCGACAATACCTGCACGGCCATGGCTGCTCTTGAGCGCTCGCATTGGCTATCACTAGGAAGGAATGGCATAATGAGTTGAAAGGTAGACAGGTACACACCACGGTACAGCAAACTGCCGGCTAGAAACAGCCCAAGTCCTCGGTAGGCGCTGTGGGGAGACTCCACGATAGCTGGGTGTGAAAACAAGTCAAGCGAGTGACGGAATTCATATGCAGCTCCTTGCCAGGGTCGAACATCCACAGCGAGCCTAAACCTCGCGAAGTCCAGAGGGTACGACACGATCGCGCCGCCTAGTGCGCCAGCCATGCCTGATGCGAAGGAGGCGATGGTGTACGTCGCAGCAGTAGAGTGTGGAAGGACGTCGAATACTGTCCGCTGAAATGGGATCGCGATGAAGTACTGCGACAGCATCGATGGGAGAATGCCGCCCACTTGCACCAAGTTACCTCGAAGAAACGATCTCCACCCCTCGACACTAACAACGTGCTTGGTGCACCCCAACGCACCACGAAAAGGTTCGTCAAGACGGCCGAGACGCTGAAGCTCACCCTGGCACTGCAGTAAATACTTTACACGATCAAGCGGGGCAATAAGTGTTTTTGCAAAACCTCTTGACAAGCACGCGAACTGAATCTCCTCAACGGAGACCATATCAAAGCCACCAGACGCTGAATCGCTCATAGTTTCTGCGCGGCCGAAGCACAAATAGAAAGGAAAGGTTGCCGCCTAATGTGATTTCACACAGAGAGAGAGAGGGTGTGGGCCTCACTAAACTGAGCGATGATGACGTAAATAGAAAGGGAACGGAAGAAGGAGTGCCCTCCGTTGTCGACTCTCACCCTTTCCACTGACCCTTTTGTTGGGGAAAACACAATAGAGGAAGAATCGATACATGGGCGACAAGAAAATGTGCAAATCGAACAGAATGATGGCTTTTGCGTGCAGAAAATCAGTACAATCTGTACACAACTTCACAAATTCACATAACTAACTCTCTGAGCTCACGGAAATACGGGGTCCATGGAGAGGCCACACTGCTCCAAGTGTGCACGGAGCGCCCTCTCAGCACGCACCCATTTCCTTGTGCGATCTGCATCGTCCGTTACACTCTCAGAAAAGTCGCCACTTTCCACAAAGTACTTGAAAAGCATGAGAGACTCGACGTCGAGCACACTACTGCTGTCCATCAAGAATAGAGATGCTACCGGTGAGTGGTAGGAGCCTACTGTTGGCACCCAAGCAATGGTGGCACACTGCCCAGGCAAGTTGCTCATGCACCCTAACGAGGCGCCGATTTTATTCTTCAGTAACCAAAACCGCCGTGCTGAGGACACGACTGGATCTGGAACCGTCAAGCCCTGCGGACGGCCGCGACGAGCAGGCTTCGATTCGAACACAGCGCTGCTATCTATTGAGAATGGAAGCATGTGGCTATGAAACAATCGTTCCAGTGTCGCATTGTACGGTAGATGCACGCCGACTAACCGTTGCAGCTGAGGATAGTAAGCTGGAGTAAACACCTCAACAGTGATGAACGCGTTGCGAAGCGTTGCAGGGGGTTCATCGTAACCAGCTCTGTGCGACGTCAGGCACTGGTAGTTGGCATCGTCATGCACGGCCGCAATGCAAGCACCGTGGTGAAAGATACTGACACTGCGCACTCGCCTTGCAACGCTCATAAACGTGGTCGTCACATCCATAAGGCTGCGTTGTGCTGCTGCGTCAGAGACATCAGTCGTCACGGGCAAACCGCTTGCATCGATGGACCAGAGGCGTTTGTAGGCAAGTTGACTGTGGGGGTTCCCAAGGAGGCGCTGCACGTCTCGGCAATCGATCTGGTTGCCATCTTGCACAGATTTTCGTCGACGTTCTGACTCTAGCACCAGCAGCCCAAACAGTGTCTTCCACCACGCATCGGGAAGCATCAGGCGGTCGGTCGCCACTACCGGAATAGGCTCGCGATTGCACGTCGTGTTATGGTTGATAATCATGTCAACCAACGCAGCGAGCATGCCCTCGAATGTGAGCACACGGTAGGTCGTAGCGTCCACCGAACTGGCAGAAAAGGTTCCCGTTGCCTTTGTGTGGGCATGAACGGTGCGCTGCTCAGAGTGTTTCTCGAACGCTTCAAATACATGATGCTGTGTCACAAGGGGGACGTTGATGCTTGGGTCAAAGCAGTATGTCGGTTGCGATCCATTATCATCTTGAGAAGTATTCTCTCCTACAGCACTACTCTTCACGATCAGTCCCATGCCGCTTTTGAGCTCAAGTGGAGCAACGCCACGTTTCTCAGATGCGATAGAGTTGATGCGGCAGTTTGTGCAACGGCACTCTTTGGCGACAGACGACTTTGGGGACTCGATGACTGGTGATGCAGGACCTGCTGGCACAAGACTGATGGCAGTCGCCGACTTCCGGCGCCGAGCGTCGAACGCACTCTCAGCTTCTGCATTCAGGCACTTTAGTGGCGCACCTCGATGATCGCTTACAATGTAAAACAGCGATGCGCACAGGTGCCTCCACTTTCCTGAAGAGACCACATCTTCCTTGACCACTTCTTGATAGCGTGCGTACACATGGAACAGAATCTGCAGCGCCTCAGAGAGGGCAGTAGGCACCACGTGCGTCGGGAGGACTTGCCTCATAATAAGCCGCCCCGCCTGCATCCTCGCGGAGGACGCCCCATCGATCGGCAACGATCCTTTAGGGAGGTGCAGCCGATCTGGGACTGTCGGAGTCCAGTGCACGCCGTCGCTGCTGTACTGAACGGATAAGGACACAAAGGTGTACGGGTAGACACGAAACGTGCTCGCACCATCGCGGCCGCAGCGGATCGCTCGATGCGGCTCAATGTTCCGGCGCATGAAGTTCTCACTAAACAATGTATCTAGCGCTGGAACGCGGAACTCACACATAGTTGGCAGCTGGGCCGCCTCTTCCACATTGCTCAGCTTCTTGCCTTGCGTGAGGGGAGAGGCGAGAACGCGATGGGCACGGATTGCCACTCGCCCCTCAAGCAGCATATAGCACCCCGTCGCAGATATCATCAGGTGCCCTTGCGCAACTGCCTGGCCACCAACCTCCGACACAATGTTGGGGTGCTGCCTCGAGTCCCACCCAGGCACCGAATGCCTCGATGCGTCAGACTGGAAGAAGTAGTCCACCTCGTCAGGTGATGCCACGATCGACAACGCCTTCACTTGGGGCAACGCTAGAGCAAATGCCGTGGTCGCATGGCTACGTGCGGTGTCCTCATCAGGCTCCACATCTGTAAACATAAGTTTTGGGATCGTTGCGGTTGTGTCGAGGGAAGCGGGAGCAATCGAGCCGCGAAATGATTTCTTTGTTCTCGACTCTCGCTCTCCCATCTTCTGGGCATCTTCTGCGGAGACAACAATGATTCTGCTCGAGTCAATCGTACCCGCACCAGTTGCGGAAAGGTAAAACCCCTCGACATAAGTGGTCAGCATTCTTCGCAGAGCGTCAGAGAATGTGAATTCCCAAGCGGCGTTTCTTGCCTCTCCTCGCCCTGCGATGGTTTGGACAAACATCACGGCATCTGCATCATTGTTTCCAACCTCCGACGCCTTGCGGTGCTTCAATCCGTCAAGCAGGTTCGACGAGCCAGGCGTGACCTCAACCGTCGATCGTCGAGGCGCCAATGCAACGCTAGAGCGACGACGTTCAGCAGTGCTTTGCTTGCGCACACGACGAGGAATGAAGCCTGGAGAACCAACGAGGTCAGGAAAGGCGAGCACGCTCAGCCGAAGGAGGACATCTACAAATTCCCTCTCAAGGATGAAGATATCCCCTGAAGGAACGAAGCGCGATAGCGGGTTCACCCCTGAAGCGAAAAGTGATGCATTGCTTCCTTGCGTAGGGCCTCCCCGTGCCGCCCTCGAAGTGCGCGACTGAGCCTGCTCCATCGCCTCTGCAATACGTCGGAACGGGTGCTGGCGGTACATCAGCGACGCTGCTTTTGCAGCGACTGTGACGTCGTCCACAGAAACATTCGGCACGTTCATTGCGTTGACGACGCGCTGAAGTGTTGATAACGGAAGAATACGATGTTGGTCGCATCCTTGGAGGAAATACGATGGCACCTCAGCAGAGGCAGGGAAGTCGAACCCATAATGCTTTAAGCGCTGTGAGGGGGTCATTGCACTCAGCAGCTCGTCTGTGGCCTCAGCATCTGAGTCTTTCGGCGCTGTTGATGCACGGCGGACGCTAGCGGCAGCTACAACATTGTTCACGTTGGTCTGTGGGGTTTCAACCTTCGGGTTGTCCTCTACAAAAGTGACAGCGGCACGTGCTGGGCGCTGCTCTGCCGCAGTTGTCGGCCTACGGACTGCAGTCAATGGCGATGCTTTCGAAGGAGTTCGAGCACTCTTGGGGGGTGTTGGGCCAAGCGTTGGGGGTTCTTTCGAAACGGAGGCGGTGCTCCCCCTTTGTGAACTAAGAGATGATCCTCTTCGTAATATGGATGCAATCTCTTCTCCGGGAGCTACAGAAAAGATTTCAAAGATGTCATGTGAAATCTTTCCATACTCCAGCATAAGACGCTGGCAACGAGTGTCAAGCCACGCCAAGTCTACATCTGGGTCTGCCCAAATTGGCAGTGACGCAGCGACGTACTGACTTAACACTGCGTCGCAAAGCCATCGCATCTTCGCCAAGAGCACTCGCACCCCAGAAGAGAGCTCGCTTCCTGATCCATCGAGAGGTGTTTCCGTAGCGGAATGGTGCGGCCGCGTTGCGAGTGCCAAGAGCCCGAGGGCGATGCAAAACGATGGCAGAGAAAGAAATTGGAACGGTTTGCTTGCACATTCGAAAATGGATGTCAAAAGTGGCTGCCGTGGTTTTACCCCCTGCTCCTCGAGTGCTTCTCTCGCCACAACACCGCACACCCGTCCCATCTCGCGAAACTGTGCCAGAGATAACCCGCTTGGACCGGCACCGCTCGGAGACGAACGATCCGACGAAACGATCGTGTCGCCGAGTGCTGCGTAATACGTCCTCATCATGACAGAGCGCATTGTGGAATCTGTCGAGACTTTTGCTAATATTTGGGACAGCATTGTCCTTGGAATCTCGACTGTCGGGGAAATTGCGTATGATGTAGACTGGTTGGAGGTGTGCTGCGTGTTCGTTCCCACAAGGCTAAGTTGCTCCTGCATCAACTCTCTGAACGACGGCAGCACCAACACATGGCGGCGCTGATCAAGGGGAGGAATGAAGTTGACTGCTTGGTATTGACGCAAGACGCTGCTGTCGTATGACGCCATCGTTGCGTTGGACGAGAGTGGATCAGATGCATCATCGCTTGCAAAGGGGTTCGTGTCTGAGTGGTCGAGCCCGGCCGGAGAAAAGTGAAGGCACTGTGTGTGGCTTCGAGGAGACTCCGAGATTTCTTCCCACGCCGCAGAGTTGGGAGATGTAGGAGATGCGAGAAAGGGCCCTAAGGATTCTTGGTTGGTGAGGTCGTGAGAGCCTGCTGGATAATCACCGTCCTTTCTTGCAAACAGTGTGTCTGCGATGAAACTGTGGTGTGCTTTTCGTTGTTTTGCTGCAGCATCGAACGGAAGGGTGAAAGCCGCCTTCTCGTCCTCGTCGTATGGGACAAATTGGCGCTTGTCCGTTGGTGCTACTGGGGAAGGGACGTCTTCTTCAGTTCCGTCAAGCACCAACGCTGCGGCTCTGGCAAGGTTGGCAAATGATCTTGGTGGCATCGGCGAACAGAAAAAAAAAAGTTACTGCTACCTTTCACCAGAATTCAAAAGAGGAAAGAATATTTTTTTTAGACATCCAGCACGTAGTGACAAGACTAAAGCATTGCGGCGAGAGCGTTTGGTGGGGCTTCAGAGTTGAAAAGCAACGAAAGATAGGAGGGGCGAACTTATTGATTGATCTCTGGTCTAGCCTTTCTTCTTCTTGTACATCGCATAGAAGACAAGTCCGACAAGGCCAAAGATCACGATTGCAAAAATAGCAAGGAAGCACTTGTCCCCGGCAAGTTGACGGGCGAACCACTTGACGTCGCGGGCTGCACGATCAAGGTTGCCCTGAAGGTTCTCTAGTTCCGCATCCACGCGGTAAAGCAACTCCGTCTGTTTCTGGAGGGTTACAATGGTTTCACGTCCGGTCTCTTCAGCAGTGGCAGCAAGGCGCTCTGAACGTCGAAGGGACTCCAACGCGTCCTTGTTCACTCGAATTCCTGCATCAAGCACTTGGGTATGGTTTTGAAAGCCGGCGCCATCAGCGCCGCCCTCGCCCATGAGCTCATCCATGTGTTTCTCGGAAAAGCTCTTCTTTGGGGCAACTTTCTTAGCAGGATAGATCTGATTGCGAAGCTCCTTTTCGATCTCTTTGAGTTTGGCATCGAACGCCTTGTGTTTGTTTTCGTAGACAGACTTTTGCGTGGGGTCAGGGACACGCCGAGCTTCGCTGCGCAATGCTGTCAGCTGCGATTTCAGGTTCTTGATTGTGGGTCGAGCCTCTGGTTCTAATTTCTTCTTTTCTGGCAGCGTCGGCGCGTTGATTACGTTCTGCAGTTGCTGCTGCAGCAGAGTCAACGCCTGGCTAATTTCATCGTCGAGAATTTGGAGATCGCTCATTGTATTGTCTTGGAGTTCCACACGAAATATGTCGGTGGTTCTTTAAGAATGAGCAAACCTCGAAATGTGTTCTGCTGCGCTTTGCGCGTATGATAAATTGATCAAAAAAAAAAAACGTTGTTACGCATAATGTGAGCACGCGTTGAGCAATACGAGCGACAAGCATGCTTCTTGCAACAATACTAAAAGTAACAAAAATAAGACACAATCGACAACGAGAGCTCGTTGGCAACAAACGTAGGCACATGAAAAGGAGAATGGCTTTGGATGCCGCCAAACCTGCTGGACTGATGTAGGCTTCAATCAAAGGATTGACCGCCCAATCCTCTCTGATTGAGCAGCCAGCCTCTCTGAGCGCCTCAGCGATTCCTAAGCATCGTTTTGAATTCGAATACCAGCTCGGAGAACTTGGTCGGTCGTCTTGAACCCAGAGCCATCAGGGCCGCCCTCCCCCATCAGGTCTTCCATGTGCTTCTCGGAAACACTTTTGGGGGGAGGGTCAATCTGTGTGCGAAGCTCCTTCTCCAAATCCTTGACCTTGGCTTCGTACGCTTGATGTTTTCCTTCGTACCTTGACCGCTGAGTCGAGTCAGCGATCTTCTTCACTTCGGAGTGGAATGCTGTCAGTTGCTTTTTTAGTGTCTTGACAATGACGTGAGTGTCGCGTTCCAAGTTCTTCATTTCTGGCAAAGTGCGTGCGCGAGCAACAATATGAACTTGCTCCTGCAGTGCACTGACCACCTGCTTGATCTCTCCATCAAGAAGACCGATTTCGCTCATGTCATCAAAAAAAATCTATGTTGCAAAAAGTTCACAGTGACAGTTATTATTCGTACGGAATGCGTCATTAAAGATTTAACAAAGCAGAGGCGTGACTTTTATTTTTGGAATTGGGGTTTTGGTTAGGACAATTACTCTCCTCTTTACTCGATCTGGTTGTTCTGGCGAACGTTACCCTTGCGGATAGCAGCGCGAGAGCGCAGGGAGAGCTGGCGACCACCCCACTGGCGACGGATGGCCTCACCGCGGGCAAGGAAGCGGGCGTTGACGCAGCGGATCAGGTTCTTGAGGTTGCCCTCATCCTCAGCGTTCACCTGAGTGAAGGCAGCAACGACGGCGGTCTTCTGGCCGATGGCATCACCGAGGCGAGCCTTGTCCTTCACGATCGCGTAGGGGATCTTCTGGGAGCGGCACAGGGTGGGGATCCACAGAACGAGTTCGATGGGGTCCACGTTGCAAGCGATGATGACGAGCTTGGCCTCCTTCTTCTCGATGGCGCGGGTGACCTCCTGGAGACCAGTGACCACGGAGACGGGAGCCTTGGTGGAGATCTGCTTCTTCTCCTCGGCAACCTTGTTGAGGCGGGCCTTGCGCTCCTTGCGGGTCTCAGGGGCGTACTTCTTCACGAGCTTGAGGAGCTCGTTGCGGCTGGAGCGGTCGAGGACCTTGGTGAACTGGTTGATGGTCGGGGGGACCTTCAGGCGGCGCTGCAGCACACGCTTCTTGCGCTGCATCGTCACGAACGTGGGCCAGCGCATGAAGCGGGACAAGTCACGCGCGTATGGCACATCCTGGCCAATACCGAAGTTCTTGGGGCGGGCCTGGAACGGGGAAGGAGCGGCGGCCTTCTTGGCGGGGGCCTCGGCAGCCTTCTTGTAAGGGGCGGCGGCCTTGGTGGCGGGCTTCGTGGCCTTCTTAACTTCCTTTCCGGGCATCGCTAAATATCTTGAAAAAAAGTGCACAAACAACAAGCAATCATACACAAACCTTGATCCAGTCGATCGATTATCAAAAGGACTCCAAGTGTGTCTTAGCATGTAGGGGTCTGCCTACAGCAGCAAACGGAGGGCAACGTCGATTGTTGCATTAATAAAATGTCTTTTGGTTCTTGAGGGAAGATAACTTCACTGCTGGATCTAATGGAAATAAAAGACCAATGCTGAACCGCATTTTCACGAAATGGCGGTCATTGGCTGTCTGTCCGCGGCATGGAAGTGCCTGGAACAGAGGTGCGGTTAGTGGTGGGAGTGCTGGTACCGCTCCTCGGGCCACGAAACGAAGGTACACGGGGGTGGTTCGGCGTCCCAGGCGCTGCTTTCTCAAATACCCCAGATGATCTTGGAGTAGGAGGACGTTTCGGCATGGGAGGGAGCGACGTGCTGGACGTGCGATCAAGGACCGGCGGGGGATTGCCAAAGTGGCTTGCAATTTCATCATCGTGAGCGTCGTGAGAGTTGTGGTTGGCAACAACTTTCTTGAAATCAAGACGAGGGACTGTCAGCGTCACACGAAGACTTGGAGTGAGTGCCCCACCGCCACGTCGGCTTTGCGATCCTCCCTTGACGCGTGTTGGGCGGAAGCTCTCCTCTACCTCAGCTTCAATCTTTGCTGTTTCACGCTTCATGAACATCTGAAGCAAGCGACCAAAAGTCTCTTCGTCTTTCTTACTTTCTGCAGCTGCTGCCGCGAAGTCAACCTCAGGTTCGTTGATGCCATCGTTGCCTCCCGAATTCGAGGTGGACGCCCCTCTGCTCAAGTTTCCGAATTGGAATTCCATATCTGCCTGGTTCCTCGCAGATACAGTGCTGCGCACCACCGATTCTGTTGTCTTTGCTTGAGGGTGAAAGAATCGGAGCTCGTCGGTGTTAAGCTCACGGAAACGCAAAAAGCCACTCGCACATCGGAATAAGATCCAACCCTCAGGAATGGCGTCTGAAAGGATCATCTTGTTCACCAGAGCAATCATGTCGTCATCTCGAGGCCTCATCAAGCCCAAGCTGAGGTGGTACTCGTCCAAGTCTTCCTCGGTCACGACAGTAGGATCAACGCGCTCAAGTGGTTGCGAGTCATCGATACGTCGGGGTGAGGGAGAGTTCGCTGCACTTTCAAGCTGATACTTCTGAATCAGTCGAGCACGTTCGTGGCGACGCCATTTGCTCAGCAGAAGGCGCATGCGAAACGACCCAATGTACAGCAAGCCACCACCGAGAAGGAATGTCATCGGAGCCCACACCGGAATGCTCTCCGCAATTGTTGGCAGCGCTTCCTCTAACGATGCAGCGGCGTACAATTCCTTCCACATTCTACTGCGCTTGTCGTCGATATCTAAGCACCATTACAAGAGAGAGAGAGAAAAAGAAAAGAGAGCAGGCAAAATAATCGGTGGACAGTGGAGGCAATTTTTGTTCATTAGCAAGTGAACGGATGGTGTTGTGGCTCTACAAAAGCTGAGTTGAAAAGAAAGTTGCGCATTCAATTAGGGGGAGGGTGTTTGTTGCGTGATCAATACATCTATGTATCGTTTCGATGCTCCCACTACTGAGCGCTTACTGTGTACTGCAAACTCACAGGTAGCCAATAGAAACGGGCAAGCTTCGGCAGCACAATATTCGGTTCCTCTACTGACTGATTGACGGGGCTATCTCTAAACACTACAGATGCCTTTGGTTTTAAACTCTCTGGCTGGGGGGTGACGGAGGGTGTCTTGCGCAGTGGCTCGTCTCGCATAGAGCCATTGTTGCTGGCGGCGTCGGTGCGTCGCCAACGACCCATGCGTGAGCCGTTAGCTGAGGGGGTACGACTCATCGATGGCGCTGTGGGCAGCAGCATCGCCGAAGTTGCAGAGCGGCCGCTCAGTGGGCGACGAATACTGCTGGCGTGTGTGAGCATGGCAGACTGACGACGAGTCTCCATTCGAGTGATCATCGACGTTTTTCGCTCAATGATCAGCGGTAGTGCAATAAGAGTCTTCCAGACACGGCTGTTGGCCTGTGGGATCACTGAGTGGCAGCGTAGAGGCACATCGACGCGACTTAGGAAGACTGTGAAGTCTCGCCCACCGACCAAATCGTCGTCGAGGAAGTCATGGGCGTCAAACTGATCCTTGCCTGCAGCTTCGACTGGCTCTGCCTCCACTACGATTGTTTTCGTTGATTGACCAAGATCACTGTGCGCAAAGCCCTCGGCTCGACGGGTGAGAGCAAGGAGAGGCGAGTCGACATCAATTGCGTCGTTTTGGTCATCACCGCGACGACTGACAATATTCTCACTCCGGAGCATTGGAATTGTAGTCGTCGGTACGACAGTGCGGGGGCACGCTCGAAGCACAAGTATCGGTTCGGCCTCCTCGATGAACCATTGTTGTCGATCTTCAGGTGTCAGCCACGACAAGTCCGTAGAAGACGCGCTTGCTCGTTTTCGAAGATTTGGATCTGTTTGATTGCGCAGCCGTTTCTCTGGCAAAGTCGCGTCGACAAGAACAAGATCTGTCGACCTGACGCGATCAACATCAGCGACGCACACCAACACGAAGGTTGCGTAAAGTGCGTCGTCTTCGTCAACGATTTGCTTGGCTCGAGCATGCATGAACATGCGAAGAAAAAGTTGAGGATATTGTAGTGCCGCCAGCCACATCTGCTTCACAGTGGTCGGTGGCACGACAAGAAGTTTCTGCAGAGTTTGGAGCATTTTTGACTCTAGAAGTCCAATCGGTCGATGGGATCGAGCAACTGCACGTTCAAGAGAACGCAGCTCTAGAAGCCATTCCGGCTTTTCCTCAGCCTCGTCCGAGTCTTCTCGTGGGTCCCGGTAACAACTCTCTGAGGTCACGGCAACAAAAAAAAAAAAAACGCTCAAGAGAACGCAGCTCGAGAAGCCACTCCGGCTTTTCCTCAGCCTCGTCCGAGTCTTCCCGTGGGTCCCGGTAACAACTCTCTGAGGTCACGGCAAC